>BGPT01002219.1:44493-76964 GCA_003297045.1 Symbiodinium sp. clade C Y103 | reverse complement strand
GATGATGATGATGATGATGATGATGATGATGATGATGATGATGATGATGATGATGATGATGATGATGATGATGATGATGATGATGATAGTGATGATGATAGTGATGATGATGATGATGATGATGATGATGATGATGATGATGATGATGATGATGATGATGATGATGATAACACTGATAGCACTTTAATCTTTAATCATAATGATAAGAGTGAACAATAATTTGAATTAATTTGACGCATTTATTGATAACAATAAAACGCGAGTACACCCCGAGAAAACCACAGGAGAGTTCTGTATAAGTTGGGGGATTGGAGGAGAATCTCCCGCATGCACCTGTCCATGTCTGTGCTTGGTCTGTGCCCCTTCAGTGTTGCAAGGTCCAAGCTAAAATGGATTCGGATCATGTTGCTTGAACCATCCAGGACCATGCATTCTTGCGTCTCATGTCTGTGGGTCGATAATTTTGACCCATAACCATCATACCCATATGGCTCAGGTATGCTGAGCAAAGGACGGCTGAAGTCAGGCACAATATTTCTGACCAACCTGATCCGATATGACTGGCGTCCTCAACAGTCGCCACTTTAAGATTCTTTCTCTGCTTCAGCCGCGGTCCAAGTTCCCACCAATCAACCGGTTTCCGTCCATGATGGGGTGATTCCGTTCAAGGTGGATATCAGAAGGAGGATATGTCCAACATATGAAATTCTCAATAAACCGACTGCAAACGATGTACCCGTACCCCCGAAATAAACCCCAGTCGCACATAGTTGGCGTAGTGAAAAGAAACATTTATGGTACCCTCTCGCAACCGCAGCTTGCTAGTGGAAAAAAACAAACATGCATTTCCCATTCAAACCTCCATTATCCTCTATTTATAAAGGAAATTCCATTCCCATGGTTGACAAGGGTGCATACGCAATACACAACAAGATCATACGACATCATATCATATTATCTTAGCCAACTTAAAATTGATTGCAAGCTCCAACTTTTGCTAGTTAAGTCCCCATAAATCTTTCCAAAGTGCCAAGTCCAAGTTTTAAATGGTGCAGATGTTCAAGTATGGGGCAATCCCATGAAGGTTTGGGACACCCCATACTTTTGTCCCATTGAAGTTTAACCCAGAATTGATTAAAGATCCTAAATTCAAGTCATAAAAGCTTGGAATAATCTCATGAAAGTTAATCTGGCATTGTCAAACCAAACTCCTTTTGATTTAAACATATTTAAACGAGTTCTTGTCCTCCAAAGCTCCCGGGTGCCGAGAAACTGTTCCGCCATGGCTTTCGAAAGGTCATAAGGTGAGCGCAGGGAGGTCAGGGGAGGGCTGGCAGCCGGATCCGTCTCCTCCTGGCAAATGAGGGTAAAAATTGGATTTGGTAGAATTTCAATCTCAGTTTGATTCAACTATTCAACCCGCCAAAAAATCATGCTGTCATTGTGAGGGGCGCCCGTGACTGGATTCTCATCTTTGGAAAGGCTCTCCATCGGATTCCGAAACGGATAACCCAGAACTTTACCAATACCAGTTACCCTCCAGTAATCAAACACGGCTGGAAAATGCACCGTTTCATCCATTTCTATATAATGTGGGTAAAACAATAATAAACCAGCCATGTGGGAATGGTTTCTACCACCTATTTGTGGTGAGTCATTGGGGATGGTTTATGGCTTTCTTTTACCAACATTAGAAGACTTTTCCTTTAAGACCTTCAAGGCTTTGCCCTGATTCCGACCGAGGCTCCAAGTTCTGATGCGGCAACCAATGATTACAAGCTGCAAAGGACGACACCTGACGGAGCCAGGAGCCAGTGTCACTACGGGAACTGGTACGGAACTGGAATTCCGAGTTACATGGCCATGTTCTGTTTCAATCAGGAAATGATCATAAGTCAATGGTATATGAATATAAATATATGATAATATATGAATATATGAATGTATATTATATGATTTAGATACAAAATGGTATGATTCATGAAATATAATAGGAATATCATGCGAATTGGTCCTCAAAATGTCCCCAATTGCCACGGAAAATCTATGTTCCCAATGATCTACAAATCCAAAAGGGCCAAAGAATTGGTCCTGATTTCCTGCATGTGAACGTGTTTCTGAACGTAAGCAGCCTCAATCCCTGAAGCTGGACAATGTTGTTTCTGGCGCTGTCATTGAGTTTTACTGGGAATCCGGTATGAGAACTACCAACAATAAACCGGCTACAACGTACCAAACCACGTTCAGCCAAGATTTTGTACATTGTAATGAACGCAAATTCCATGAGCTGGTGTTGGATTGCAGTGTTGATTTCAAACCACTGGCACTACTTAGTGCCGTGCGGTGCAGAGTTACAACACCGGGTTCAGTTTTTTCGCTCACCATTCTGATGGTCTGCAGCCAAGGGGCGTACACCAGGCTACCAACTCGATATCTTTCGGCCAAGTTCACCAAATCACAAAGCCCTGCCATATTCACCTGGCCATGATGGCTGCAACTCCACTCCTTACACATAAAAAGAAATGCATGCCAGACATGTCCTCGTTTGGTCAATTTGCAAAAAAATGGAAAAGGAAGGCGCACCCACACAGGTACAATATATGTATATATATATAAATATACATGCGTGTTTGTGTGCGTACATGCACCGTATGTTTACATGCACGCATGTGTAGCACCATACACTGAACACGTACATTTCTGCTTGGGAAATTTCCCCTCAAAGGGGCTCCAGGTATGTATAGGTCTGTGCCCTGTGCATCATCTAGAGGGATGATAATTACTCCATGAATTCATGGTAGTTTTTGCCTCAACAAAGTGAAAACATGGTATCATTCATATATATATATAGTTATATATATACACGGTACATGTGTTTGTTCCTTCATTTGCATCTATAGTTATTTCTATATTTATATTCATAGTTATGCTTTTATTCATCAATGTTACATATAATGACATGTGCATGTGTATATATATATATATGTAATATATATATATATATATGTAATATATATATATATATGTAATATATATATATATATATATATGTAATATATATATATGTGTGTTACAAATATATAGATTGTATCCTCCACCGGTCCATGGTAGCCACTCCCCGCATCAATCATAAACTCCTCCCAGCACGGTCGGTGCCAATCGCCTCCATGAAGGATTGGTAGGAAGGCCCAACCAGGGGTGGCTTGACAGCAATGACCATCATCTTTACATCATACCTACATCAGCAGCGGAGCACTTGGGGTTCTTGACCCAGGCAAGCGATGAACACAACAACCATAGATTACTGGGCTATATCCAGGTAATTCCAGGCATATGTCCTTGTATAACTAACTGGCGTTTTTTACGTGATTCTTGCATGTTATTACTTCTTTCCCACTGAGTATGTCCGATGCAAATCCAATACGTTCAGATCGTCCATGCAGGCCAGGTTTCCGACAAGTTTAAGTGTGTTTCTGCGTATTAGTTCTGATCCAATCTAGTGAGTATGTAGTTGACCCCACTTGAGGATATTTGGAACGTTTAGTTCCGGCGTTAAAAACCGTAGTGCTCTAGACAACATCTGAGAAATCCTGGAAGGAAAGCATCAGAGAAAAAGGCGTGGGCACGCACCAGAGAGCCGAAACATCCAACGTAATTAGTGGCTTTCAAGAACGAGATGCACCGACTTCGATCCGTACAACCTCCTCAAGAAACAATCGCAGGACTTCGACAACAATTTTGGATATGTTTGACATAAATATATAGTACTCTACTGTAACCTGACTTAGATTTGGAACATGGCCCCATTTATATATAGATGATCTGCCTATAGAAAATGGTGATTTTCCACATCTATGTTAGTGTACAGGTACCGAGTAATGCAGCAATACAATGGCAGTATTTCTTCCTATTGCACATCATCCTATTGAAATGGCCGTCAAAACAATGAAACCCTAACGTCAAAATCGCTGAGATACATGGATGTTCATTGCAAATAGCTGTGATTTCATATCGGATGGCAATGGGTTTCAATGGGTTTTGATCCATCTCCATATCATTTCATATCATTTCTCCCGATGATGTCCAAACATGATTTTCCCTTTGGTTTTGATTTGCCCACCATCAGCGTGGCGCTTCCAGGTCGTGTCAAGGTGCTCTTTGAACAGGATATCTTCGATCCTGCTGGGATCCCGCAAATCAGCCTCAGTTGGGCTGATCTGGAGAACGTTACAACTAGATTTATCCCAACATCGATGGGTTGTCCCATCTGAGTTATTGTTGGGATAAATTTCTTGATATTGTTGGGATAAATCTAGATAACCAGGGGCTACACATTTTCTAGATATGGAACATGAATTTTGAGTTGTCACAGCGATATAAAGAAAATGTGCACCCTCTGGTTATCAAACATGGCTTGCTGGAAAATCCTCTATTTATAGATGATTCTTCCCATGAAAACATGCATTGATAGGGGATTTCCCGTTGCCATGTCTGATTGCCGAAGGGTAACAGCCGTTGTTCGTGGTGGGGTCGTTTGAGGTTGCTTTAAGTTATATATACTATGCGCAAATGAGATAGGACTGAAGTTAGCAGTGAGCTGAGGGTCAAGGATCAGGGGGGAGAAGCCGAAAGATGGACTTGAAATCTAAGAACCAGGGATTTATCATGATGTCATCATCCAATATCAAACGGAAGAACCTCTCAAATTGACACCCTTCCCCCCTTCCGAAAAAACCATCCCGGAAGTGTCAGTGATCTTCCCAAATCTTCCAAGGGACTAGCAGGTTCACATCTGCGACCCCAGGACCAGCACGCAGGTCCAGCGAGAGAAGCTTCAAGTGGGAGTTGGCCTGACTATGGGAAAAATCCGGTGTTCCCTTCCCAGCAACCAAGACTTCAAGGGTATCAGTATAGAACCTACAAATATGACGGTATATTCAACATATTCAAGGAAAGAAAACTGAGGGATTTAAGGCGGGACTTAACATGCCAAACATGGGGGATCAGAGGCTTAGAGGCTTAGCTGCTTAGCTACCAGAATTTTGGAATAATATGGAATAATCTCATTCCCTAATTTATGTGTAACAACAGGTAATCCACAAACATATCTAATTGAACCAATTACAGTATATCTCCGTCAATCAGATATGTGTAAAATCGCAATGACTTAACATAAATATGTTATAATGTATGTATATATATATATATATAGATATTAGATATATAAATATGGGTGATTTACAATGAATTCCCATTGCCAGGATAGGGCCTTGTATAGGTCATGCATGAACCTATGGTTTTTCAGCGATTCTTTCCACAGCTCAATCCTTGGACCCAGCGACTTTTCGGCAACGCGGTAGATGCGGTACCTAAAGTCCTGTGCTGCACATCTGAATTACGACGAGATCGCCGTGTGCAGTTGCAAGTCAGACATGAATTGACTCTCGAATTTTCTGCAGCGAACTGGAGGTCGGGATGGCCAGTCGGGAAGAAAAAAAAACATGATAACCTGTTCCAAACGTCAACATGCTTCAACCAATTTGGAAAGAAAAAAACGTGGCCATCATTTTCCATCTTTGACATTGCCTCCGTTGAAAAAACACCATCCATTTTGGCCTGTGGCCAATCATTCGCCCATAATCTATGCCCAATTATATAATTGGTGTCTCTTTTACCCTTTCCTTTTTCATATCTTAGAGTTTTGTATACCTTAGTTCTCGCTTTTGTTGTTGGGGCACATCTGTTCCACAGAAATTGCGTTTCACGCTTCACTTTGCGTCATACGAAGGAGCACATGGACATGCCCGAGTTCACCGGTTGTCGTTGATCATACGCGATCAAACACTGTCGGCCTTCGTCCGCCAGCAACAGCACCTGTGGAATCAGTGCGGAGCAGCGAGCAGCAAAGCCGCAGCGTAAGGCCTCCAGGGATAAGGGGACTTGCCACCTTGGTTCGCGAAGTGGATGCGTGGTGGTGATAAAAAATAGTTGGGGTATGTATGAGGTATAACTATGACTGGGATAGGTATATTCAGATGTTTATAATCCACTATGACTGGGATGATCGAACTCGAGTCAGGATTACATCATGGTAATCCTATCTGGCCTACAACCCATGGAATACCATACGCCAGTTCTGTTTGGGTTCAAAACCCGCTCCTAATAGGGATCCACATCAACAAAAACCACCAGAAATGTGGGTTTATTGTTGTTTCTAACCGTATTGCATCCCCTACAACTACTTCGGTGGGTTCTTCATTGGCTTTTCCACACTACTCACAATAAATCTGAACTTCATTCGGACCATCCCACTCAAATCTGAGCAAGGCTTGGATCTTGGACATTCCCAAATTGGGGGATTCCACTTAGAATAGTTTTGTAGTACCCCTCTGGTCATTTCACAGTTCGCTATGGAAACCATGGCTATTTAGTTCGATGATATATCGATTGAACATGTTCACCTTCCATGTTAAATATATATATATATATTTGTATATATATATATGTAAATATACATGCATATTTCATATTTATATTTCATATGTATATATAATATACATATATATATATATATATATATATAATGGTCATGTTTCGCGATGCAGCCGACTTCATATCTGCGTGTTCAATTGCGATCAGGTCCAAATATTTATGTCGCGCAGCATGCTGCAACACTTGAGGGACTCCTTGGGATGCAAAGAAGCAACTTAATACCTTTTGGTAATTCAACAGTTTGCTATGGAAAATCGCCCATTTGCACATTATTTACATAGTGAAAATGGTGATTTCCATAGTCACATTAAATTAACAGAGGGTAGTGGATGTTAGCAAATGGATATGATAAGACCTCAATGTCTGTGAGAAATTCGCTTGCAAGGGCGTGGGGTCCATACCAACTGCTCCCCAAATTAGGTTAAACATATCAAGATAGGCTCTTCCACTAATTACTATGTTTGGACATTTTGACATGTTTTAGAGTTCAATTCAATCCAAGATAACGAATCACTTGGGATAACCATCTCAGGTATATAGATATGGAACATATTGATCCGACTTGTTACCAGGGATATAACCTGCTGAGTTGTGTGCCGTCTTCCCATGTTGTGGTCACTCAATGTTCACATCCAGTTCTAAAACCCAGAAAGGCAGTCAAATCCCGGGAGAGATTTACCCCCAGAGAGCTCTACCTGACTCCATCATATTGAGGGTCGGAGGGTCCCAAGAAGTTTGTTTGATGGGAGGTGGGGTTATTAATCAGATGTCAACAGTAGAATCAAAATCGTATCAAACGATGATTAACTAAGCATCAAGTTGTTGGTTGTTTTCCTCACAACCGTCACAACCCACAGATCATATCGTTCGTTCGGTATCCCACAGAATATCCCCATCTTAAAGTGGTATACAGCATGTAAATTTCGCATTTGAAAAAATCAACACAGTCACAATGATTTTTCCACTCGAAAATATTCCGATAATCCTATGGGTCATGGTAAAATGGTATAGTCGCACAAAATAAAAGTAGATCATCCTCCCATTAAACATGACTTAACTGATGATCTCCAGCGTTGAAACAATGATCAACATGACGACGCTTCCCCCCGAACAAAAACATGTACATCTCCATTATACGGTATCACATTATATTTGCCTTGCCACATCAAACCAACATCCAGTTGCTCATGGTAAAATGATATAAATGGGGATATCATGGGGATATACCATTTTTGCGGGATTTTGCAGAATACACTTGGGGATAGAATGGGAAGTAAATTGTATGTCCCCACTACATCGCCATAAAATGACTATATGTGCCGTGCTCAAAACCTGGTATATGGGTTGCTGTCATCCATCCCATAATGGGCATATAAATCCCTATGACTGGACATGTTGTAGGAAAAACAAGCCATGTTATTGACCATGGCCCCATGGCACGTATCAATGTAAATTGATGTAAATGGTATTTTCCCATCATATCCCCTTTTTATCGCCATTAAAATGGTATATCCCTAGGATCTGCCAGTTCGCGCCCCTTGGCTTCCGCACTCCGCCACCGGCTGCCACTGGTGCGAGCGCCGCTCACTGTGGAGAAGCTTTCCATCCTGGTTTTCTGGCGAAGCCAAGGGAGATGTGGGGATGTAGGGCTGTCTTGCTGTATCACGAGGGATTTTAGCCTCAAACATAGTGATTTAACCGTCAATCATGGGAAGACTATAACCTTTTTGACCCTGAAATTACACATGTTTTAGTGGAAAGTAATCTTCCAACGGTCAAACAGCCTATTGGGAAGAGTCTATGTTAATTTGGGTGAGTGTAAGCATCGAAAGTGCTGATTTAACCATCAAAAAATTGCATTTAACCATCGAACATGTGAGCCGTTGCCAAAACCCCGATGATTTGTGTTCTGTTCGCTCTTCTCTTTCGCCATTTCTTTCGCGAACCTTTCGCGGTGTGGGTTTTTCCTTTCGCGGCATCCATGTGTCTGAAATCCACTTTCGCGAGCTTTCGCGGCAAACTCTTCAAAAGAATCCCGTGTGTTTCGTAGCGAGACACATACCGACACAATTGTTTCTAAATGGTTTTCAAAGGACTTTTTTGGCAGGGATTATCTTTGCGGCATCTGGTGGCCGGTGGCCGGTGATCGGTGGCCGGGTTGGCCTGTGGTTGGTGGCTGCCTGTAGTTCGTGCAGTCAGCTTTGCGCAAAACTCGTTCCAAAGATCCGCTTAGGGGGGGGGGGCGCCATCCCAGCTAATTAGTCTGGGCTTTCGCGGATCTTTCGCGGAGCTTTCGCGGATTTTTGGGTCGCATCCATAGAAATCAATAATTGTATCACACGGATCCAGATATTTAAGGAAGCTATATCTAAACATATTATTTAAACCAGGATTTTGAGCCTTGAAAGCCTCTTCTTTCGCGAATCTTTCGCGAGCGTGGTTTTAGCTTTCGCGGAGCCATCTTACTTTAACAGCCCTTCAAATCACCACCTAGGGGTTTTGGCGGCTGCTCATGTGGATTATTTCCTTTTTTCGAGGGTGCATGGTCACCATCAACAACTTGGATAAAACCAAAACAGAATGAGATATAATGAGGATACTAGTATGATAAAACAGCCAACCATGACTGGACCAGAGGTTTATGAAATTGTCACCTTGACTGGGATAAAGCAAAATGACTCCCAGTCATGGTTGGTTAATAAGAAATCCCACATTAATCCCATCTGGTTAAAACCATATTGGATGGTGAATGCCTAAGAAATGGATGATAGATAATTGGTTGATGTTGATTAATCATTGAATTGGCATTGGGTGGATCCCACATTCTTTCGGAAACTGCCTAGCGACCCTCCACCAGGGACGAGAGCCTATGCTTTTCTGAACCCCCCACACACTGCCAAGCATCAGCACTGATGGACAGGACGGCGTTTGGATTCATCATGGGCTTTCTCATGGTCAGACTGTGATGCAAACCTCAAGCAGTTTTTCCACTTGAAAAAGAAGGCCATGATGGAGGTCTTACGCGGATTCTTTCTTTCCACCCCAGCAAGACTTCGTCAATTTGTATCATCTGAGGCAGCTTGGAGAAAAGAAAAACATATCTGAAACCACCCAAAAATACTCCTGGGAATATAGACATCACCTTGGGTGTCCAACTTGCAGTTGCTGAAAACTAAGACTTAGCGCAGACGTCATTAAACATTGGACATTCCAAAGGTTTCAGATTCCATCATCTTGACTTTAAATCCAAGGTTTCATGCATTTTTCAGCATGTTCCAAGAGATTTATCCAGTTTCAATGCTGTTTTGCTGCTTTCTTTAGACATTTTCTATCAGGTGCAACCTGGCCACTGCGGGGGTCCCCTTCCAGCGGCTCATGAACTGCCACAATGGCCTCAAGGCTCATCCGGGAAAGTTGCTTGGAAAACATGTTCAAGGTTGTTCAAAGTGCATGTGCAACTTAAGATTTAAATAATATTTGAACCCATGGTTCAAACACCTGATCTTATTTGGGCTATGTTTCGCTGCGCAACTCGTCACATGATTTGCAATGGGGTACAAATGGGTATACAGCTGCGTCAATGATGTGCCACTGGTTGTAATATCTTCAAAGATGTTCAAATCACCGATGATGTGGGTTGGGAGAACAACAAAATCCGTGCATGGCCGTGTAGCCCCTAAAAACAAATCCCAGGGCTCGAAAATCCTCAGCGAAGTTGTCACCCCAGCGCCCTACTGGGACAATCCTACTAGAGTTATCCGCAACACGTTCGCTACGCCCCACAGGTACTTTACTTTATATACACTTTCATATGGTATTTGCAGCGTTTCTTTAGGGTTTTCCCTGGGGTGTTTGTGGGTTTTCTTTGGGGTTGATGAAAAAAATGTTGAAAACAGCGAAGGATACCCGCAGAAGGTCATCAATCCTCGTGAGGGACATAAAGTTAAACCATCCCAACATAGTGGAAGGCCACAAAGTACTGTAAGGGTCACCAAAAATGAGGTTCCCGACAATCATCCCAAAAGACTGGGGCATAGCACAAGTGCCGGCCGTAAAGTTAGTAAGTGGTGGCTGAGAACCCCCCAAGGTGGGATACTTCATCAGCTACTATCAACTTGTCCATTTGACCACATGGATTTGTCTGACTCATTTTCAGGCCCCAACAAATCCGCGGCTTACAAAATCGTGATCACCATGAGGAATTCCCCCTGGATCCCGAAAATCTCTGGCAGTTTCCCACCATTGTCCCACCAACCATCGCCCAGGGGCTTGGATCGGCACCCCCTGGGAATGGGTATTCCTTCGGAAGCGTCCGGAGGACGTGGCCACTGAAATAGCCCCATTTGTCCTGGCATGGAAGGTGGCTGGGGATCTGTGGCAAGGCAACCACCACATGGGGGTGCAACATCCAAAGTCCATATTAGATCATATTAGTATGCGCAAAATTTGCGACATAATATGACCCGGTACATATCTATAGTTAAGGTAAAGTATAAATAATGAACAATTGCCTGAAGAACTTGATGTGCATCGGTTGGATATGGAAATTGATGGTTTGCGAGAATGATCCTGTTGTGGAAATATAATCTATACTGTACATCTTGTTCAGGTTCATTTGCCAAGCTTTTCGCCGCTTTTCTTTATTTCCAATGATGTCCTTTATCAACATATGCGGAGTTCCCAGTGCCACTTTCAATATCCAGAAGGTGTTTGCAGTAGCGTCTGGCAATCAAACATGGTTTGCTGGAAAATCCCATTCAGCTCGATACTTTTCCCATCGAACTCTCCATTTTGCTCGGAGATTTGCCAGCCATATCTGGTTACCAAATGGGTGCGCCGAAATCTACCCAGCCCCGGGCGCAATTCTCCAAGGCGCTCTTCCAACAGGATGCCAAACATATCTCCACTGCTAACGCCCAACCAGATCCAGTCCAGGAAGCCGGGACTACGACTGTCTGGATCCATAGGCAGGGCACACACTGCAGTGACTGTGCCGTGGGGGTCGCGGCCCAGAATGTGAGCTTCGCAGTCCTGGCTCCCAGTGATGGGGCACCAGAAACATAGGTGTGTGTGAAAATGGGGCGGGCCCCAAATGGCCATTCAAATGGGGCAAAGTTATGATAATTCATTGGAGTTGGGGGTACCCTATTTTATCCTATTTTCAAACAAACTCATATCAACCCCAAATATGTCTGTCTGTGTGAGTGTGAAGTACGCGGTGCGCATGATGTCTACGTAATGTAAATAAGACAATAGTATACCCTGATTTTATGCATACCTATCAGAATCCAAGGGCTGAACTTGGGAGTGGCATTTTCCAAAGTGCTGATATCTTTAGCCGTTCATCGATCCCCTGCGACCCCCCCAAAAAAAACATCTGAACATTTACATCATTCAACTACCAGTACCGTTCAGCAGTATCTTGTTGGATGTTGATGGTGACTACCCACCCTTCTTACCCAGTAATGGTTATATAATATCTCCATTTTTTAACCAATTCCTCAGAGCTTCAAAACCAAGCTTCCCCCAGCCCCAGGGGCCCAGGGGATCCCCTTTCCCTTTCCCACCTGCTGCGGGTCTAAATCGTCAAGTTCCACTCCAGTGGGAGCCGAGGCAACGGAGTAGAGGCGCAGCAGCCGATTGCCTGCCAAGATCAGCGTGCGACCGCTGTGCGACAGGTTGAAGTGCGAGATACTGGCGCCCTCGTTCTGCAGAGCTTCGTCCAGGAGATTCAAATACACCTCGGATCTCATTGAATTGCGCAATGGAACACAAAAAGGGAATACACATTTTCAAAGAATTCACTAAAATAGTGGGAGTTGGCTTTGCTATCTAAAGTATGTCTCTATTATATATTATATATACACACTTGAAAGACCTAGATTCATGGATGGAAAAATGATGAAAAATGGATGGGTCGATATGATCAATTGATAGATTATAGCCTTCCCAGAGTTTGATCATCCAATGCCCAGTGGGGGGATGGGATGAACCCCGATGATCGTCTGATCTGAGTAGCATTCTTGATGGTGTTCAGCGCGATCCGCCCCCGGGACACCGTGTAGACACTGATGGCCAGCCAGTTGCAGTCGTGCATGCGGCCCAAGATGGCCAAGACATGTTCCCCCGGCCGGGCAGGGTTCGATGGGAGGAAGCACATTTGATACACCTAAAGCAGCAGGGCAGGTGCAGGGAATATGGAAAAGGTCATAAGAATAGCATGGAATAGCAAGCTTCGAACAAACATGCAAAATGGTAGTCTGATCTGCGACTGGTCACTTGGATGAATGGAAACAACATAACCGGTGCCAGAAATGCACTAGATTAGCTTCTGATTGATAGCTCATTGGTTAGCTTGGCCATACAGTACTGCGGGTTTTATGAAGATCAGGTGCCCCAACAGTCAATGCTTTGTCCACAAATTCAACAATGTTCAGCCAAAGATATGCCATTTCAGGGTTCAGTTCGGTATACTCAATTTCCGGACTCCTCCAGGCAAGTGCCCCGGCACCTGCCAGTAGGCTGGCAACTTGAAGCTGGCGATTGCTGCGACCACCGGTTGGTTGGGCTTGGTGGCACCCATCCAACGCCACAGCATGATAGTATTGGAGCGCTCACAGTGGGCAAACATCTGGCCTTCAGTGGCAAAGGCGCTGGAGGAAAGCGGTTCCGAAGGTGAAAGTCCTCACCATTTTCATCACCCAATCCCAGTTGGACTCGCACCGTACGAGTGCAGAATAATTTACTGTATAATCAATGGTCAAAGACCTTTCTGCTTCATTGTCGTTCTAACTGAACATCATTTTCAACTTCAAGATTATGTTAATGTTGTAGTCCAGGAGTCCTTGAACTGAATACCGAACCAATATCCAAGCTGGAAATGGAAAACCCACCTCCATCCTGACTTACCTATAGAACCTGGAGATTTCCTGGCCAACCATGTAGAAATAGAATTTGCCATCTGTAGGTGGATATGATTTACAATGACCCGCAAGTGGAAAACTCGCGGATGATATTAATTCTTGCATCCACCTAGCCAAGCTGAGGCGGCTGAAGGTTGCATTTGCATTGCAAGGCCAATACCACTCTGAGGATTATGTTGGAAGCCACGGTCATACTATCACGATGTGATTGGATACCAGGGAAAATGATCATGGTGGGATTGGCTCAAATGTAACCTTCACCATGGTAATTCTTGGGGCACATTTGTCTTTTTGCCCGGCCGTCTCAAAACACTGCAAGTAGTGGGGGGTCATTCTTTGCATTCCTAAGAAGCTCCGGGGGCGGGGGGCATGTGCATCTGTGGCACAAATTATTGTAAACCCGGGCGCCCAAAAAACTCTAAAACCCCAAACCATGAACCCTAGAAACAATGGAACAACACGGAACAACCATTAAAAAGAAAAACCAGAAAGACCCTAAACCTCAAGAACACCCTTTTTGATCCTTAAAATCTTGGAAACCAACAGAAAACGTTGTGGGAGCAATAGTGATTTTTTTTTTTTTTTGCGTGTAGCTTTACCAATGGGTATATATAAGTACAGTTCTTTGTTGGTTTAATTCCCCTCCGGCTCGGTTTTGGATGATTAACCTCCAGTTCTTGGCTGGTGAGGAAGAAAAACACATTGTTCATTCGTGGTTATACCAGTTGTTTTTATAGTAACCCCAAACTTTTGGTAGGTGAAATGCCAATTGAAGTGAAGTACCCCATTCTTCAAGCTTTGTTTGTTGCTTCCACCTCCCACCAATGTCTATACTACAAGTGTACGAGTACCAGTATGTATGGTATACATAAATCGGTACCTCTACAATTCAATAGCTATATATCTATCAAAGCTACCAATCTAATCTATCTAATCAAATCGAATCTAACCTATCCTATCCATCCTATCTGCCCCATCTATCCTATCTACCCTATCTATCGTATATATCGTATCTATCCTATCAATCCAATCTATCCGATCTATCCTGCCTATGCTATCCTATCCTATCCTATCCTATGCCATGCTATGCTATGCTATCTATGACTAGGATCTATCTATCTTATATATATATATATATATACGACTGATATAATGTATATACATATATATATATATATGTATATAGGTAAGTCATTTATCTCCCCCTCCATCGCAAGCTATTCCCTAGCATTTTTCCCATGAGTTTCTCCATCCCAGTGACTGTTTTCGTGGCTCTGGCAGATGCAGCGCAACTTCTCCAGCTCCGGCGCCGTCGACACCGCGAAGCTGCGCCCACTGCTGCAGCAGTCCACGGCGCGCACGTCGCAGATGGCGCCGGCCGAGGTACGCGTGGTGGCGGCAAAGGCACCTGGGGAACAACACGAGGAACGGTGGGGTGGACTCAGCACATGGTAAACCATGGGAAAACCATCGGAAACCAAAGGAAAATATGGTGATTTCACCAACAAAAATTGATGATTAAATATTGAATTATATTTAGATATATTTAGATTATGAGGATTTCAGTGGCAAAAAATGGAGAATTTTGCATGCAAAGATGGTGAATGAACCAAGAAACATGTGAGTTTACCAGCAAAATTGGGATCTGAACAGCAAGGTTTAAGCATTTCTAACCAGCAATGGTGATGGAAATGGAGTTGTCACAACAGAAAGGCGGATCGAATCGACCAAATTAAGGATATATTTATATATATATATATACACATAATGTATATATATATATATATGTAATTGGACAAATATACTGGGATATAATCAATAATGCGATGTCAGCTTATCTAAAGATTGGGTATCTACCACAAAGAATATAATATGACAATCTGAATAATGTGCACAAAAGTAAATTTTGAAGCATGCATGGAGGATTATCTGATTCAGTGAAAGTGTGGAGTTGCAATGTACATGTTATTTATCATTATTACTGTACTGGTTATTGATTTCAATTTTCGAACACACCAAAAATGAGTAAAAAGAATGTTACTATCCCACAATCATTATCATTATTACTTGCAATCTTTAGAGTTCTCATTGTATACAGTATGTTTTGTTTATCGCTATAGTTTTCATTCTTAGATACATTTCAAACATGACTATCCAACTGTCAAACCTAGAAGTACCGAGTTGCCCCCTTCGGCAACATGCCGCTATGGCGACCCAACTTTTGGGGGGGAAACCACGCTGAATTGGCACCTCCCAAGAGCTTCGCGCATTTCAGAACACCATCGTTGAAATAGAGGACGCTTTCCTGCAGTGAATTGCTGAAGGTTTAGGATTCTTAGGACTTAGGATTCCCAACTTTTGGAGCATTGATTGAAATCATGGCTAAAAGATCACCTGCAAAATGGTGGGTCACCCATCTTCAGCCCAGTTCTTCAACAGCCACAACCAGGACCTCCAAGAAAACAGTGCGCATCCCTCTCTTGTTAATTTGTTTAGTTGAATGGATTTCAGTGGTACCCACAGGAGGTGGTATTCTACTGACATAACTCCAGCAAAAAAAACAAATCAAGTGGAATCCACAAATTGATTGAATCCACCACCTTTGAAGTTCCATCTCTTCATTTCCAGGTCTTGCAAACAGGCCCCCTGCGTGCCGCGAATGTCGTCCTGCGCTTCGGCTTGCCAGGAAGCATCGTATTCTTCCGAAGTCATCTCCTCCAGAAATCCAGAAAGGGACCAAAACTTCCTAAACATATTCAATGGGGAGGAATCTTAATGACCAACAAGCACCAGTAAAACGGCGTGGCTGATTATGCATCTCTTGTTGGGGGGTTCACCTTTGGTGGGGGGTTGGTTCATTTCTATTTGCCCAGGTTTCTCCATTTTTTGGGGTAATTGCACTGGAGTAAGTCTAGCAAATTAGGACATGACTTGCTCTTTGCGGAAATATATATATATATGTATATATATGTATATATTATATGTATATATTATATGTATATATTATATGTATATATTATATGTATATATTATATGTATATATTATATGTATATATTATATGTATACATTATATTTATATGTTATGTATATACTATGTATATATTATATATATATATGATTATAAATAATTTATGTGTACAATACACATATGCATTTTGTTATATATATATATATATGCCCCCATATCATGCTATTATCATTTTCTGCAACCAACTCCTTCTGAAGCTTCGCGTGGATCAAGGGCATATCTGCAGCGCCCATCGTCACAAAGAGCTGTGGAAGCATGGTCGCATTGAGGTTCAAAGACATGGTCTGAAAACCCACACCCAGCTTTCCTTGGCTTATAAAATGACACGTCTTTCCTGGGTTTCAGCAACCATTTCCAGTAGATCATACTGTGTAGACATTCTTCTTGCTTTTCCTGGGAAACAAAAAAACATATCAATCGTCAATCGCTTTCCATCGGTTTCCATTGATCTCCGGACATGTTTCCCCTAAATCAACTTGTATTTGTTTTTTCCTTTGCAGTCAGTCAATGAACAAGAAAAACATGTTCCCCAGAAAAAAGAAAGGAACCAATTGAAATGAGCCACTTGTGAAGATGGCTTCCTGCTGTTCATCCATGCCACTGAAGGGCGCGATCTTCAGCCGCAGGGCGCGGTTCTTCCAACGGTTGACCCGCACCTCGGAATGGAGGGTGTGGGGACCATATACGTTACATGATGACATGTTTGAACAAAAAAATGAAGGTAATGCACATGTATGCATAATGCATATATCTATAGAACTTAATGTGTCATCGTATAGGTTGAATACTTGTTGAATATGTTCTTGAATGCATGTATATATATAAATATATTGATATACAGATACACCTACATGGATATATGATATGCATATCCCTCTCATTCTTGTCGTACAAGGTTCATGAGGATCTAGATGTATGCACAGTAATCATGTCCGAATATGATGTCATGTGCTGTTTCACTAACTCACCAATCAACAAGTGACGTTCCCCAGCGGCTCCAATAGCTCCGCCTGTTAGTAAGCCGTTCATGATCCTGGTGAGTAGTCCATTGGATTGGTTTAAGGGAAAATTTACAGGAAACCTCTATATTTGATGGTAAAAACCATGGTTTCCTGTAAATTTTCCCATTAACCAATCCATTGACTGAATGATATGAATGCAGTAGACATAGTTAAGTCTCTTCAGGTTGCGTTGAGTCACCCCAGCCACATGGAAACACCTACACTCGCTCTCAGTCGACCCAAGCACATCAAGTCACCCCAGATTTGGCAAAACACATGAGGAACACTATCGGAAGACGAAGGATGTCATGTGCTGCAAATAAGCAAAACCGACTCCATACTGCACGCAAATGTGTCATTTATATTCACTTACATGACTTATACATATATATGTATATATATGGTTTGGACCGCACACTGTAGGAACCAAATATCAACAATATCAATAGCAACTACAGCCAGGCCAGCTGCAGTATGTTCAAAGTCTCAGCCACGGGTTTGTGCATGGCCTTCTCCCCTGTAGTCAAGGGGAACCCAACTGAAAATCCAGGACTTTGTCACAGGTCCCCATCAAACATGTCGCACCTCATCTACAGTAGGTCGTTCTTGATCTATTTACTGCTTGGTATTTCATGTGCCCTAGTACCCTCTAGTAATCAAACATGGCCATGGAGCATCGTCCTTTTGCGGATGATTTTCCTATTGAAATGCCCATGTATGGTGGATTTTCCCACCATGTTTGAAGACACCGGAGGGTAGTTTATTTTTCATCCCCTCATTAAATTCATGAAAATCATTTAGTGGAACCATCAGCTGCAAGATTCTGCAAAGTTGCCATGATTCGGATGGCACGCCGCAGCCCTGCATAGGTACGTTCGCGCTTTCCCTGCAACATGACGCGGCGCAGGTAAGCAAGGAGTTCGATGGCGTGTGCAAAAGCGCGAAGCTTTTTCTTGGCAAACCTGATGCTGGTCGTGCTGTAGGTTGCCAAGTTGGGACACATATGTGGGCTATGGCCTACTTGATTCTTTTCGGTAGTTATATAATTACAGGGGGTTATAAACCAACAAACATAATTACATGGGGACACCACCTTGTGGCTTGCAGATGAGACGCCAGGAGTTTTATGTCTTCGTTTTCTATTTTGGGGGTGATATTTCACCATCCAAAACTGGTGGCTTTGAGAAGGATTTAGAACTAGATACCCTACAGAATCCTGCCGAAAAAGTTGTTGATTGGCCGGAGATGAAATATCGCGCCATGAAAATGACCAAAAAGCAAGAACTTGCCAACCAAAGGTTTACCCAATGAAGTTTGTTGGTTCGTTTGGAAATGGCGCATGTCTGCCCAACAGATTCCCATCTCTGTTTGTTGGCCAACATCCCATTTTGCACCTTCCGCCAAGGTTCTCCCACTTGAAATCCACCGATTTACCGTCTGGCAATTTAATGGAAAATCACAATGTTCAATGTTTCATTACTGAGTGAATCGGTAAATAATCTATAAATAGGCCATTGGGCCATCTATATGATAGGCTATCTTAAATTCCCAAAGGGAAATCCTCAAATCATCAAATGATCTCCTGGGTTCTATTGGATATTTGAACCCCCTCCACCGAGGTTTTCCCATGTTCATTGCCAATCTCCGATACCCTGCTTAAACTAAAACTGTGACTGCGAGCTGCATGTATAGAAAAGATCATATCAAAAAGTATTCAACTATCCATCACCAGTTGGTTTACCTCAATTCTTGATCCATCTTAATTCCCTAGATACTTTCTTGGCGAAGCAGATTCAATGGGGATTGCCCAGCCCCAGATTTTTGGAACCGGGAGGCTGTAGGCGGATCTTCTTGATGACGTGCTCTGAGGCCTGTCCTCCGATGTCTCTCAGTTCCTCAAGCACTCGAAGCTGCCCGGCTTTCAGGAACAAGCGGCTGGTGCCCAGGGTCCACTGATTGTCGTCAATCTCCCGGGCAAGCATCACCTGGGATTCAGAAGCCCATTTAAATTCGGCTGGGAATTCGGCATTGCTCACAGGAAAATTTGGCAAATGGGGGATTCTTCACGTTGGAAAATGCAAATATGGCAGGGAAAACCCACACTTTTAATCTAGGGAATCAAATTTATTATGATGGAAATGATTATTTTTTCCATTGCTGATATCATCTTTACAAGCCAAAACACCAATGTTTTGGAGCGTTTTAGTGTGAATATTAGCATGTATCAGCTATACATGGCAGAGTTTGTTTCAGACACCTTAGAAAAATGGAGTTATTGACTAATGATAAGTTGTGATGGGTTATCGAACCCACAATTTGGAAACCATGACCTTGTATCAATTAATTCCAATACCACCTTAGAAAATGTGCAGCAAGGCAGTAAGGCAACCAATGCTTTGGGGGCCGGGTGGTTTTGGATCCTGGGGCCAATCTGTCCATCCTCTGCCTGTTCCAAAGAGTCTTTTCCACACCTCTGCGGACGACACAACTCCCAACCCGTTTGGCAAAGTTGCGGCGTGCATGAAGTCACGATCTGAGTAGTGCTCAAACTCCCGGGGCAAAAGCTTCTGGAAGCGTGCGCGCAAATCCCTGAAGATGCATCCTGATGTACGACAGCTTGAACAACTGCACTGAAAAAAGAGAGACTCTCAAAGAAGATTAAAACATGTTGGCAAAACTTGTTAGGATCTTGTTAGGAAGCAAAGATCAGTTGACAAAAACTATGAAGACTGCTTTCTGGGCAGGTTGTCAAAATCAAGCGTTCCAAGACTTGACCATGGATTCGCCTTCAGATGGATCATCTAGATCGGACAACATGATATTTTCTGATTGGATATGTTAGAGTTTCCTGAAATGGGGGATCCCCAAAATGGATGGTTTATAGTGGAAAATCCTACTACTACGGATGATTTGGGGGTACCCCGATTTTAGGGAACCCCTATGTATGCACTAAAAAGATCTAAAAAAAACATGCAGTTGTCTATGTACCAATCTCTCTACCTGTCAGTACCTATCCTTGATTAGATTCACCAATAGCACACCCCAAAAAAACGCCGAACAGTGGTTCCAAGATCTTAGTTGGATGATATGTACTTCATATTTCCAGTCTTCCCACCTTTTCAATGGCCATTTGAGATACCTAAATTAGAGGTACTTACCATATGTAAGGCCCATTTTTCAGGGCAAAATTTCAGTGGATATACCCTCCGGTAAACGAACATAGCTATTGAAAATGGCCATAGAAATAGTGGATTTTCCTGTGAACAATGGTGATTTTCCATAGTTATGTAAACGTTTACCAGTGGATATATCCAGCGTTTTAGGATCCTGAAATTCCTGTTGACCTAAAACGGCATCGACCTTTCGGCAGGTGGTCATCCGAGATGCGATGTGGATAGCCGTGATGCATGATGTTCACCAGCTCCACCGTTCCTTGTGGATAGCACGGGCGAAACATGGGATGATCCGGGCTGGTAATCAGAAAATATGTCACAATACTGAGGAAGGAATCCTACACCAGTTGATGATTTATCCGGATAGCCCATTATCTACAGTGTTTTATCGCGACCAATAGTTGCCAATAGTGCACGATTTGTTCCATCCACGGTAGGGTAAACTAAGTGGTAAAGTACAATACTCATCAATACTCTATATGGCAAACTATATTGTAAACTATCTGGCAACTACATGTTAAACAAAATGGTGACCTATGATAAACTGTATGCTTAATTTGACTAGATGGCAAACTATGTGCTAACCTCTATAAGAAGCTAACAAAAACAAATCATTACGGATATCACCAGAAATGGGCAGTACACAGCACACATTCTTCACAATTGAAGTGTTATTGGTGGGCTTATCACTTTACTACCTAAGTCAAAGTTCAACTAGTTGAAGGGGATCCAATCAAGACCTGCCATGAGTCTATGAGTGGCTAGCTTGACAGCTACCACTTTTTTCCAATCCAGAAAGCATCTGGATTGCCAGGAAGCTTCACCATGTTTCACCAGTGTTTCCTTCTTTAAGCTGTGCATCTGAGCTAGTAAGTGTTTTGTTACCCGTATACAAATCGGAATATCACATAAATACACATAGTGTGTATATATATATATATGGGTAAAAAATGGCAACAGCAAATGCAAATTGTAGTACAATATTGCACAATATGGTATCAACTTATCATACAAATGGAACTGCACTCCCAATTTCTGTAAACCAAGATGCCGCACTGAATGACTTGATCCAATACGTACTTTGGCTTGAAGAGACCTGCCTTGCGTTCCTGGACATGGGCGGAAGTCCCCGTGTAGAAAAATAAACATGGTATAGTCCCAATCATACAGTTATAGCCCTGAAGAGGTTATAATATAAATTGGCTTATAATGATACATAACCTTGGTTGCAGGAGTTGTATTTCCATTTGTAACTGTTAAGGGCCACAACTGCAGATGGTTAAAACGAGGTTGTTGCTGGTTCATCAAGGTTTTTATCAGAAAGCGAAAAAAAAACCCGGAATATCCCGGAATAGAAAACATAGAAAACCATCTCGAAATAATCGCACATCCTTAATAAGCCCTTAATATTTGGTAGTCACCTTTGGGGGGAGGTGGTTGAATCTCCATCTTCAACTGGAGGTGCCATGTTGAACCAAGGGGAGAAATTTACGGGTGGTTTTGACTGTCAGGATTTTGAGTAGGCCAAGTGCTTTGGATGAATGTAAACACAGGAAGTGGACAAAACATGTGTATGTCTATGTCTCTCGCTATCTCTCCCTCTCTCTCTCTCTCTTTCTTTCTTTCGTTCTTTCGTTCTTTATTTCTTTCTTTCTTTCTTTCTTTCTTTCTTTCTTTCTTCCTTTCTTTTCTTTCTTTCTTTCTTTCTTTCTTTCTTTCTCTTTCTTTCTTTCTCTCTCTCTCTCTCTCTCCATGGCCATCTGTTTATATGTATATATATATACCGTGTGTAACATCTATTGTATATCTACATGCATACGTGTATATATATATATATATATTGAAAACACATGTTGAAAAACAAATGTGTAATTCATATATCGTAAAAAAGACAATGCATGTTATATTGTTGTACATATATGTCCAACAGTATAATATATATATAATATCATATATTGCATGTATAGTTTCGCAATATATATATATATATATAGTGTATATATATATATATATTTATTTATTTAGATATACACATATTGTATACTTCTACTGTATATACAATACAGTGTGTATGATAATATATGCATAAGTATATTGCATATATAGTGTGAATGCATAGGTACATGTATGTTTACATATGTTTATATATATATATATACATGATGTTGCAAAACACCACCATGCACTTGAGGAACAATGCATTTTCCACTCATACATGTGAAATATTGAAATTGCTTGTGGAGCCACACCGATATCCATCCTTTACAAGTGGGCCTGGTTGGGGTTGAAGCAGCGGATGTAGTGGACAGAGCACTTCTTCCTCAATGCGATGGGTGTCAACCCAAAGCTAAAAAAACATGGTTGATGAATTCGGGGGTACACCCCCCCAAATAGTGAGTTCATCTGCTACTACAGTGGCACATTCCCGCCCACAATTACGCCGCAGTTGACATTGTACTGTCCCGTTGGGGTGGCAAACGAAAATAAGGTGCAAACACATGCAGCAACAACCACTCAAATCTAGCAAGAACTCCCCCACCGATACATAAATCCATAATAAAACCTCAACATGGTGGTGGTCGGTGATTTATAAACCCTCAATAAGCCGGCCCTTGTGGTCATCACATCCTCACACGCACTCCAGAGATTTATATAATTTATCAGTGGCGAGGAGGAACGTCGCTCCACAAACCGAACCGTCTCCAAGCGTCAGGGTGTCCAACAAGTTGGTCAAATTGCTCAAATACTTGCCTCGTCCGTTCAAGATGGTTCAAGGCACAACATCACACGACGATTTGCTACGACTCAGTGAGGTGCCACATAACCATCATGGGCTGGCAGCCGGTTTGATCTGATTTTCACATGCTCAGTGCTTGTCCAAACATCGTGAGTGTTGGGATGGTTCCCATGCTTTTAGCCAACAAACAATAGATTGGTGGTTGGCGTTGGCCGCTCAGAACCCTGCAACCCATCAAGCACTGGCTGAAGGGCTGGGAGCACCGGAAACACATGAAACCCAAATGTCACAAAAACCAGATGGAAAAAAACAACACAAAAACACACACACACACACAAGACTAGAATCTAGAAGTAAAAACAAAACCAAGAAAGAATGAACATAACATCTGAGATAGCTTGAGACACCTTGGAACACCTTGAAAACAACATCAGGAACCATAAAACATCATAAAACAATGGCAACAACAACTAGGCTTTACAAAACAAACAAACAAAATCAAAAGTAACAACTACAATTAACACTAAGTATCATCATCATCACCACCATCATCACCATCATCATCATCATCATCATCAACCAAACAAAATAGCTATAATGATCATCGTTGTACTACAGTAAGATAACTCTTCTTCTAAATGATAATCATAGTTGTTCACTATAGTGATCAAATGATACAACTCAAACCTTCCACAAACGTCGCCCCAGTTGCTACTCACGGAGCACAAACGTTCGCCGCCGTTGCCGGATTGGCATCGGCTCCGGTCTGCCATGTCTGCGATCAACGCCCGGTCGGCGTCCGCCAAGATAGCTTCGATTTCTGGCACGAGCCTGGGAGCTAAGTTGACGATGGGTTTATAACTTGGCTACCTAGGGGTCATGGGGGATATGTATGTGTATATATTTATATATACACATACTTATACGGGTTTCGTTTTTTGTTGTTTTTATACAAACCAAGGCAAACCACAAAAACTGGGGATAGTCTACATATAGGTACGGTAAATTCCATGCCACATTCCTGTTATCCATCTACTTCGCAGAATGCACCCCCAAGTATGGCGGAGGAAACAACAAACAAATCGAATATGAAGACGAGATGGGGATATTCTCGGGACTGACCAACCATTTTCCGGGGATATGACTTTTAATGTATGTACAAAAATATCCTCCATAACAATATGATTTGGATGGGTGTATTTGGAACTGGTGACTACAACTGTCATGTAAGTAGCAACCGAATAAACAATTGTATAATTAAATCACCGCACCGTTCAGACAACCCCAAGATCCGCCCTGATGTTTAGAGAAACTTGGCAAGAATTGGCTCTCTGGTGGTGGACAAGAACGAGAGCCACTTGTGATGCGACATTGCTGCATTGCTGGAGGGTGTATCATCTATATATATATATATATAAGTATATAAATATACATATGCAAATGCAAATGCCCAAATCAAGCCACAAGCTTCCGCAGACTTGCTGACCAGCTGGAAAGTAAATCTCTTATTGAACATGGTTTCGTGGGTAAAACAATAATAAACCACCCATTTGGGAATGGTATATACCACCTATTTATGGTGATTTAGGGGATGGTTTATTATTGTTTTACCAACATTGTAGATCTATATGCCATTGTTGGTTCTCTATGGAACACAGTTCGCAAAAGGCTCCGGCCCAACCGCCATGGCAGGGGGCGAGTCGTTGTTCTTGTCGATCCAGCCCTTTGTGGTGTAGGACACAGGACCTGGCCCATCGCTGGCATCAAATGCACAGATATCTTAGATATAGTTTATAGATGATACTATATACCCTTATGTCTATAGTTTATATATATATATATATACAATATCCAGATAGACATATATACAGTCCTAAGATATATAAACTATTGATATATGTAAGATAATCATATGTCTATAGTTTATATATACCCTCCGGCAATCAAACGTGGCAATTGAACATCCTCCATTCATAGTTTATAGTTTATAGATGATACTATTCCCATGAACATCTCCATCTATGAGGGATTTCCGATTGCCACCTTTGATTACAGGAGAGTAAATGTACCAAATGGGTAAGATAGGTATCTATTACCGAATATCTATAATTCACAAATAGTCTGCATTATACATTCGAAACAATTACAGTATACATGACCAAATGTAGTACCCACAAATGGATGATTTTGTTGCGTAAATATCACCATGGATACTGGTCCGGCATGCCCAGGAGCATCTGGTGCAACAGCACGGCAACAGTGACTAAATCACGGGGTTGACATCCCTTATCCAAAATGTTCTTGCCGACCAACCACGCTCTCTTTTCAACCAGTTCTGGCAACAATCCACCACTGGGAATTCTCACCACAACGTCACCTTGTCCAATTCACCACAAAACCCTGGTTGGCATTGGCGTTGTTTGCTTTAAATGTTTAGTTTGGAATGTATTCTACTTATACCACCAAGTTATGGTCATTGAAAAGGGATGGTTTATGGCTGGATGGGTTTGCCCCCAATCACAAGTTGCTAAGGTTTTGCCATTGTAAACATGCCTTTGTAAACGTGCTTGTCATTGGTTAGTACACCCTAAGCCCAAAGATTGTCAGAGGGGGGCACCGATCTGGGACGCGTTAGCTGCATACTGTATCTCACTCTACCACCAGTGCCACCAGTATATGCGCATTAAAACTCAATTTTTTCATGTTGAAATCCATCATGTTTGGTTGAATCCACGCCTGCATAGTTGGCTGAACATCAACAAAAACGTTCAACATCAAAAAAACACGGGCACAATCATAAACATATATATAATATATTATCACTATTGGTACATTTCCATTCTGTGACATTTGGGTTTGTCTGAAAATAGGGTACCCCAGTCCATCCCATTGTTCGTCATCATTTTCTCAATAGAACACCAAAAAGAACTAATATTGTGGAAAAGGCAAAGGCACCAATCCAAATCATACTGTTGATGATGCAATGATATCCACAACGTATGTGTATAGATATGTACATACCTATATATATATATATATGTATGTATATGTGTGTGCAACTGTTATATATATACATATATATTTGTACATAATTCCCCGTGAATCTATGTATGATCACCCACACATCAACAAAAAAAAACACGTCTTCCGGTCACGGTCCGATCGACCTGCATAGTGCGCGATCTGGAAGCCATCGTGCAAGCTGGGTCCGCGATCTGTTCGACTCGCCTTGAGCTTTAGGGCAAGGATCGTGCCACGATGACTGGGCTGCTTGGCATCGATCAGCTCACGATAGACCTGGGGCCGGGACAGGACGCCGGGAGCTTGGCGTTGGAAGGTAGGGAGTTCTATGAACATGAGTATTGAAGAGTGAATTCATGGGATTTTATGAGGTTTTAAGTTTTGAGACATAAATACGGGGTCAATGGATGGATTTCCTCGAGAATCATGCCTAAGTTGCTGGGTCTGCGCCATTTGGGAGACATAGCTAACACACACACACACAGAGGTAGGTAGATAGATAGATAGATTAGATTAGATTAGATTGGATAAGATTAGATAAGATAAGATAAGATAAGATAGATAGATATAGAGAGAGAGAGAGATAGATGTAGGTATAGATATAATGATATAGACATATAGATAAATAGATATAGATATAGATATGGATATGGATATAGATAAATAAACAAAGAGATATGACTGTATGACATTGTAAATAGACAAACCAAAATCCAAACACAAAACAACACGGACACATACAAATACACACGGAATTACACGAATTTCATATCGTGAATGAAGACACATCCGTATATAATCGATTGATTACATACCCTCTTGCCTCTGGTAATCAAGCATAGCCATGAACAACGAGATTCTTTATATAATAGGTATATCAGTAAGTCATCTATGAACGACCCATTTCCGAAGAAAACTGTGAAATTACCGAAGGGCAATGAACACACTATGGCTGAATGCGTAGATGGATACAGTAAGTATACTGTAGTTCCTAAAGTTTATGGAACCACTAATCAACATCATTACGTATAGCTAGAAATTATCCACATATTCATATAGGCATCTATAATCACAAAGTTACTGTAACATCCAACATCATTCAACATCCAGATCTAACATGATCTAACATGATTTATCCAAATCATCATCCGGCATTAGTTTATCCCAGATTTGCTATGATAGAGTGAGCTTTTGAAATATACAATAATCTTTTAAGAGTCTAGTATATAAATCATATGTATTCATATGTCATATCTAAATCTACATATCAATTGATCTTCATGGTAATCATCCCATCCCCGCCTGTTCGCAGAACTTGGAGTCCTTTTGCGCCCCTTCGCGCACCAAATTCTTCACCGCCCTCAGCGAATGCTCGTCCAAGAGCCGCAGCACCGAGTGGATGCCACTCACCACCGGGGCGCTGTCGGGGAGCTCCATGCTGTGGACGTTCAACCTGCGCGTTACGCGTTACGCTACGCCACAAAGCGGTTAGGTTTGGGATGTGATATCACAAGCCACAAAAAACTAGGGGGAGATCATGGAAAATGATGGAAAATGGTGATTTCACCATGCAAAATGGTGATTCAAGGGGATCCGAATGGGATATACAGCAACATAGAAAAAAATGTGGAAAACCCATGGTGTCCCGTTCGGAAAATGATCGGCAACTGGTGGGTGAACTGATATCTATGTTGGTTTACAGGAAGGTAAGTGGGCAGAAAATCCACATGAAGATTAAGACATGAAAATGATTGAAAATGTCATACAACTAAATGGTACATGTAATCAGGTGTACAGCACAAAATCTACCCGACAATACTGTCACACCAATGGTTTATTATTTTCTGTCTATGTTTATTGATCATGGATTGTCCAACATGGCTAGCTGGGAAATCCTGAACTAAATGGACTTGAAAGTGGGAACATGATCGAAGTAAATTATGATGTTCCGCATATTTTCCATGGCCACATTTGATTACGGGTGTATAATTACAACATAGGGTCTAACCAAGAATCGTTTATGATGGTTTATTGATGTGTTTGTTCTTTGTGGATGATCATTATTTTATGTATAGTACATGAACCACCAAGCATGGATATGGGTCTATCCAGAAATGAGGCAACCCCACAAAAACCTCAAAGTGCATCAATGTTTCATGATTCACTATAGCAAAACTATTGTATAAGGCATGGGAGTGTCTGACCTTCTGTTCAAACCCCACATGGGTCAAAAGTCCTAGTAGAGATGTAAGAATCTCAACACAACATTCAACGTGATATTCGTGAACATAGGGATAAACTTAGTAAGTGGCCCACACATTCCACCACTGGGGATAGAACGAGTGTGGCTATTTCATCAATGCTTTAAAGCCATAACTGGGGATATATAGGCCAACCTGTGGATATGATATAGTCCATGACTGGGGATATAACCAGCCATGGAGATAACCACATCCACCTGGATGAACTCATCTGGCTAAAAATGTTACTGCTGGCACATCCAGTTTCAAGCCAAGGCTTAAACCTTTTAAACATGATTAAAGTGTATTGATTGATAGGAATTCTCAGCCCATTTCATTGAAATAAATCAAGCATCAACACGGAGGTTCCCTAAAATAGGAGTATCCCAAATCATCTATTGTATGAGGACTTTCCATTGTAAACCATCCATTCTGGGGTACCACCATTTTAGGACACCTCCATAAAAATCTGCTCATTAAGCGCTTTTTCAACCAGGACTTGACAGTTTGCCACGCCTCTCATCGCGGTACATGCGCTGTTCGGCTTCAAGAACCTCCTCCACAAAGAACTGCTGCAATCCTTGGGAGGTTTGATGGGAATTTACCATCAACAATTGGGATTACAATTGGGATTCAATGGTGGTCCACCAAAGTTGACAGGAAAAATGGATGGGTTTAAGGGACAATCTACAGGAAATCCAAGGTTTTTACCAGTCATCATAGGGGTTTCCAATTTTCCTGTCAGCCAATTCTAGGAAACACATCACGAAGACTTCTTGGTTGAGATCACGTTAGAGGAATATGAGGAATCCTCAAAAAAGGCATCAAACAAAACATTGTACAGTAATTCAACATAGCTATAGTGTAGATGGCCCAATTAGTTAGATTATTTCACCTTGAAAACAATGGCCATGTTTAAAACAATGGCCTTCCATATCAATATGTTATGGAAGGTGATCAGCCACATGTTGCGATGTAAAAATGATGTTCCCATCATATCCCTATTAGCTCATTATAACCCCATATGTAACAAATTACCAGAGGCTAATCCCATGAATAATTAGTTGTAATTATCTCAATATGTTGGTGATCCACTGCCAATTACCATGAATAATCCGTGAATAATCCATTGTCTCAGCCACATATTACAGATGTTTATAGATGATGTTCCCAGGCTACTCCCCGCCCCCAAGCGGTCGTTTCTCGAAGTGGCGCTCGTTGGCCAAGTTGATGCAGAGCTGCTCAAAGTTGTTGGACTCCAAGCGTTCAAAGCCGTAGATGTCCAAGGTCCTTGCCCGTTTCGTTAATGTTGACGTGTTAACCATGGGAAAACCATAGGAAAACCATAGGAAAACCATCGGAAACTATGGGAAAACCATAGGAAAACCATTAGAACATCGGGTGATTTATCCTATACAGGTGCTGATTTCATGGGATTTTTCGCTGATTTACACTGATTTGTGATAGCTAAGTTGACGCGCATAACTTGGTTACGAGAGTTTATGGGGATAGAACTTTAGCTAATGGTTTAAAAAAAAAAGAAACTAATCATAGCTAAATTGCTTCATGGGTTTGTCGTTAATGGGTTCAATTGCTTCATGTTTAGTGGGTTCAATTAGGGCTAGGACACATAGCTATGACTCATGGGTTTGTAATCCCACTTACAACTGGGGGTCCTCACGATGCGTTTCAGTGCCAACAAAAATGGCAGAGATCTAGCCCCTATGCCCAGTGTGGCCCTGGGCTGCTGGATGCTGCTGGGCCCTGGCATTGTGATTGAACCGTTGGAGGGAATGGACAAATCGGACAATCGATGGGATATAAATAAGCCGAAAAATGCTTATGATTATTGAGAATTCTTTCCCAACTCTGTTTTTGGTGGCTCATGATAATCATAGATAATCTAGTGCAAAACATGTAATCATTTCTCTTCTGCATTAAGATAATTCAACTTTTTTTCATGCATATAGACACACACACACATATAGGCCTTCCCACGAATGCTAAGTTAAACTTAGCATTTGAGTTAAATACTGAGTTTACCCATGAAATACTAAGTTTAATCATGCTGCTGCTTTTTTTTGCGGGAAATTCTATATCTTGGGCTCTGGGATTGGTTGCTCTGGGTCAAAGTACTATGGAGGATCAGTCAAAGCTTTGGTATCAGAAAACGACCACAGAAAACATAGAGTTTGCTGGGTACCAGCTCAGGCGGAGCGCCGGGGTAAACTTGGTACTTCACGGGTAAACTTAGTATTTCACGGGTATTTCACGCAACTTCACCGGCGCTTCACGTGGACATGTTTTGGCGGCACCATCTAGGATCCATCTGGGTCGGGGGATTTTACCAAATTCTATGTCAGCTCTTCCAACCAATACACTTCTGCACATCAGTTGTCCGGCAGTGTTTCACAGGTCAACAGGTGATGCCAGGGGAGATAGGCGGGCCCACCATGGTTAAACTTAGCATTTCCGTATGTCAAAGTTGGACTTGCCCTTTGAAGGCCTGGATATAATTAATTGTAACACATGACAATACATAATTCATTATAATTCCAAAGGGCAGTTGAATTGTATTACAAAAGTTGGGAAAATCGGCAATTCAACTGGTTGTTTCAACTCCCTCCTCCCACAACAATCTGTCAATGAGTCAAACAGCGACGGTACAATTCCGCGATTTCTCGAAGCCAAGATTCAAGAATGGCAACATACGCAGTAGACACAACAATTGAAACAAACCCATTGTTGGGTATCTACGTCGGATTTCAGGAGGGTAGAAGTCAAAATGATAGGTAGATCACAACCCAAACATGTTTGTTTGGTGGGGTAATATCTTCCCCTCGATTCACACTTTTCTCATAAAGTGTAGCACACGTGTGTGCAACTGTGTGCAAGTATACAAAACGTTTTCGCGTACATCCCGGTATCTACTAATATTTACTTGTATAATCCATTTGGATAGATAACTCCAACTGCACACACACACAGAGACACATGTTGGAAGGTTTGGAAGCGAGCGGCCTTCTGTCACAAACATCTGTTCCTGCTTAGGACCAGAAGAGTTCCCCCCCCCCCCCGCAGAATCGCATCCGATGTTTGCGCCGAAGGTCCCAATGTTGTGATAGTTGCCCTCGCTCTGCCGGGCAGCTCCAGAATTGGAGACCTCACTTGAATTTCGTCACCAACACGTGCCAATTTTTATGGCAGAAAGCACCATCCAATTCAAATTCGAATCTCTGACCTCGGCTTACCCATTCCAATTCCCCATCCGAAACGGTTTTAAGAACTGCCGCCGAAATCGTAGGCTCAGCCCGCGACCTCATTGATGCTGGCAACGATCTTGTCAAAGAGCCGCTTGTAGAGGATTTTGATGATGCACTGCAGGGTCTGTCTCGCCTGAGCCAAGGTCCTGCATGACGAGATGACGTGCTAACCGACCCACGGCATATTTGCACAAGGTCAAAACGAAGTTTGGTTATGATATAGTTTGATGATGTTTGATGTAGTATTGGCAAATATTGGCAATGAATGTATGATATTATAGAATTTCAACTAATATGGATGTATATCTATACCTATAATATACATATACCTGTATCTTCCTAAGTGCCAAAATTTTTGTCTTTTCGGCGGAAACTGCTTTTTCAGAATAGGGGCACTTTTTGAAAAAAAGGACGCTTTTGANTCTTTTCGGCGGAAACTGCTTTTTCAGAATAGGGGCACTTTTTGAAAAAAAGGACGCTTTTGATTTTCTACGTGGTTTGTTTGTTTGTCATGAGTTTCACGTGTCCCAGTTCTGCAACTCTTCTTTTTCTTGCAGCTATACACCAGGCAGAATTGTGAGATCTGACAAGG
>BGPT01002219.1:23986-43960 GCA_003297045.1 Symbiodinium sp. clade C Y103 | reverse complement strand
CCTTACGCAACCCATCCAAATTGTTTCGGTCTGAGCCTGTTCGTTGTGCCTGGTTTTACCCAGAGGTCACCGTTGATGTTGGACAGAAGTTACTGATGCCAAAGGAATACTGATCACAGAAACANGTTCGTTGTGCCTGGTTTTACCCAGAGGTCACCGTTGATGTTGGACAGAAGTTACTGATGCCAAAGGAATACTGATCACAGAAACATTTTTGATTGAACCAATGATGTCTTGATGCGAATGTTTGATTGTCAGGATTGACTCACCTCATGCGTAAGAGCCAGCGCAATCTGTTTCACTACCTTGGCTTCCCCTCAAACTNTTGTCAGGATTGACTCACCTCATGCGTAAGAGCCAGCGCAATCTGTTTCACTACCTTGGCTTCCCCTCAAACTTACGCTTGCAACATTCAGGAAAGGGCATTTTCACAGCTATCATGTCCGAGGCATGACCTATCTGAAAAAGATTTTTTTCATGTGCAAGGACACTTTAATTCCGGAAACACAGAAATTTCTGTCTTTTTAAGTAGGGACAAAAATTTTAGCATTAAGGAAGGCGCAGGTATANTTTTTTCATGTGCAAGGACACTTTAATTCCGGAAACACAGAAATTTCTGTCTTTTTAAGTAGGGACAAAAATTTTAGCATTAAGGAAGGCGCAGGTATACAATTATATACAAGGTACCTGTGATTCCCAATTGAATACTGAATGCCAGAACGCGAGGCTAATTGCAGCCATTGCCTATTTCATGATATGCTTCAGGGAAAGAATCCCCTTTATATCTCCAGGTCATTTGACAAGTGTTCGCCCAGCCGCCGAAAATAATCAAATCCACCGGTTTGGCGTTCTCAGAAGACAACACCTCGTCCATAAAAACCGTCGCGCTCGAGAAGAACTCCTGGGTTAGTTTCGAAGGGCAAAGGGAGTGGAAGTAGAAGAGCCCAAGATCTACTGTTATCACTGTTGATCCCCCTCAACAGAGGCATCTGAATTCACATGTATTTCAAATTATGGGTATTGGATAAAGCCTAGAGGCTCAATATTTGGGGTGATGACCATCCAGAACTATCACTTTGGGATTCACCAGGATACCAAGGTCCAAGGTCAAGGAACTGCTTCGGAGCGTGAGAGCGCAATCCTTGGCGCACAAAAACTCACGGGCCACATCCAAACAGGTATCAACATCACTTACAACTCTTTGACATCGCTTACAACTCACATTGTTTATCACTTACAACATCACTTGCACCTCTTCAACATCACTTAGAAGCTTATAGCTTAGAACGTGTTAAGGTTTGTTGGAGGATGGGGAGGGCTTGTTCTCAACTTACCATTTAGGGTTTTGTTGAGGGGGTGGGGAAGGGTAATTAACATGGCTTGTTCTCAACTAGTCATGTAGGGGTTTTGTTGGGGGTGTCGGGAAGGGTCAATTAACCACGTATACATACATACGTACACACACACACACGCATATATATATATATATATTATAACTATGTTTTAACTATTTAGGGTTTGTTGGGGGGTAGAGAGGGATTGTTCTCATCTAGCCAATTAGGATTTTGTTGGGGAATGGGGAAGAGTGCTTCTGGGTGATCCTTGAGAGAGTTGCAAGAGATGCAGTGACGAGAGTTGCAAGCGATGCTGCGAAGAGTTGCGCCCCTTCCAAACTGGTCAGCATGACGGTCGATATCTCAAACCTCCCTGCTCATCAGCAGCCATCATCTGAAATAGGATGAGTATGGATGAGTGGTGTTTGATGGATGATTGTGCCAACATTTCCACTGAAAATCCACCAGGTCCTCTTGAGCCCACAGATGCAACACTCCCCTGCCGAGTGACATTTGCAAAAGTTCCGTGCTGTGAGACAAAAGGAAGTTGGCCAACACACTGTCCATACGGGCCTCAGCCACCCAGCCAGTGAGTTTTTTTGAGGAGGTCCATGTCCATGTTCGAATCTTGGCGCAACATGTCAACACTGGTGCGCACATTTCAAGGTCCAAAAACACAAGAGCAAATTTGGCAAAGCATAATAGTGCAATTGGTGAAAGTGGATGATACAACACCAATATGGTATGTAACACTTGCAAATATGGTTAATGGGGTTTATAAACCAACAAACATCACTGGAAGGCCCCACTTTTTCGTTGCCAGAATCGCGCACCTCTGAGTTGCCACCACTGGGTCGAAATCGGATGCCGCCACGGGAAACATCCTGGGGCGGGATAAAACGTGGCAATGAGAAATCCTATTCGAATGTAGGTTTTCATGGGAGAATCATCTAAAACTATAACTTTACCATAACTGTTTGATTGCCGGAGGGTAAGAAAAATGACGGGGATACTAGATTCTTGCACATTGAACTTTGAGGAATTGGAGCGGTATTGACCAACAAAATGCGGTTCCCGAGCGAAAAAATCGCGGAGAATAATGGGTGTACCCTCTGGTAAACTAACAGGTTGCTACTGAAAATGGCCATTTATAGTGGATTTTACCATTAAAAATGGTGATTTTCCATAGCTATGTTAGTTTACCAGAGGGTAATAGGGATGTTTTTTCAGCCAAAACATGTCTGGGATATGAAATATTGACATTGACCAATCATCAACACTTTCCGCGCCAGGCTGCGGCATGCTTCTGAACAAAAGCGGCATGGGTTGCCTCTGTGCAAATCGTCACCTTGGCCCATTTTTTCGGTGGAGGCGACTGATGGGGACATGGTCTCGAAAACGATGGGGGACGGGCAGGATGACCCTAATATAGATCTGATAGGTTCATTCTAAATGGCTCTTAATATCGCTTGACTTGATTTACCGCCACAGTATGGCAAGTTGGTACAACTTGTTTCACCCTCTAAGAAACGGCCAAGGTTGGATACCATCAGGCCGAAACCTGCCTGTGCCCGGCTGAAGGGTGAGACATCCCATTATATTTATTGATCCAGCATTTTCTTGCTGACAATCATTAAAGTCGTCATAATTCATCAACACCTACCTACCTAAACCATCTTCGAAGAGTCTTATCACCGTTAGTTCAGTTGGTCTACCCCAATGCTTCAAATATATTCCGGCAGTTGCACCATGTTACACCATCTTACACCACTTGTGCACCATGTTATGCCATGTTGCACCACACTTTTGTTGCTGAAAGTTCCCCGATAGGGGTTTCCTAAAATATGGGTACCCCCAAATCATCCATTTCAAAAGTATTTTCCATTAAAAACCATCCATTTTGGGGTACCCCAATTTATGGAAACCTTGCTTGACTCCCAATTTCGGCTTGGTGGCCAGCCAGCCCAACTCCTCGGCCAATCCCCGGGCCAATGCCACGAAGGGTTGCACGTCACCCCGCGTGCCACGCGTCATCATAAAGACCTGCGGCCCCCAAACTGGGAATCAACTGAATCAACTCAAAACATGGTCGAAACATGGGAATCTAAAAGAAATAAAAGGTCCGTTGACGGATGGGACTTTGATGACTTGATTCACTGATCCTGGGGATTCCTGGGGTACTTATTTTCAGGCAAACTTAGTAACTGAGGTGGGAATGGGGGCCCTCAGTTTGCCATGATTGGTGCATTGGTGATTCTTGGCCGCAGTAATCTCTGGCAAAATGATTGAACAAATGTGCGGCCCCTCCAGGACATCCACAATCCATATCCCAATCTGATACACTTGCAGTGTATACATACTGTGGGGTCTGACCATTGATATGAACGACCAACACATAAAAAGACATACTAGCAGGCCGGCACATCCTGATAGATTCATGGCAAGGCAGTTAGTGAGTGAAGCAAAAGCGCTTGATAACTAGATGACCTTGGCTGTGCCTTCTTATTGACCTCATATATCAATATATAATAACACACACATATATATATATATCACCTGATGTCGTGGGCGCCCCCCAGGTGGAGCCCATGGTGCACCGGATGCAACCAAGCAGCGTGCACTGGAAACCTGGGGAAAGTTGGTGCATGTTTGAAGGGATTGGATCCTGATTTCTGGAGATCCAATCTGTAACTCGAAAGGATGGTTCTTGGTTTAGAGTGCTTTCCCTCAATTTCAATGACCATCATTTGTTTGGTGAGTTTGGCTGGTAAGGCTGCTACAAATTCTGCAGATTGGCGGGGGGCATTTGACGATGTCCTAGATGTTCATATGGTGGAAACTTGCAATGGTGGAACACTAGCTTAAAACAAATACACCAGTCCCTTTCCATCATATGGACCTGAACAACAGCCATTTCCTCGAGACATTGGCCAGTTTTGGTCAGGCTAGGCTTATATACCTTTTGAAATGCAAGACTACACCAGCACCTTGTCACCACCGCCCAGCCCAGCATCCTCAACAATCTCATGTCAAGTTTCTGCTCCATGAACATGCACTTAGGCAGCGTCCAGCTTTGTGGCAACGACTCTTGAACCACCTAAGGGCCGAGAACGCGCTCAATTTGCGCAGAAGCCAGCTGCCAACCACAATCCCAAATCATGAAAGAAACACAAGTTATTAAACTATGATAATCAGTTGAATATAGACATAGTGTGACATATTGATAAATTGCAGTACCACTATTAAGATAACATTACCGAGCACTGGGCGCCCCACGGACAAAGAGATCCTGCAGGGCAGGTACCTCAGATTGGTTTCAGACCCCCAGTTATAAGTTTTTTTCCACATTATGAAACCCACTAACTATAGTATTTTATTATATATATATACACTGAATATACTGTATATGCATGTATATGCCCCATAAACTATAATAGGTTTCATGCAGCTTGTATATCCCCCCACTAACTAAGTGAATTGTTTCAGTCAACTTGGTTATCGTTTGGGGGTCTCACCTTGTATCCACATCGTAATTAATTACATGTCAGGAATACAAAACTGATAGTCTGGAACAAACATGAACAAACATGATAATTAAGAGATCGTGCTTCAGCAACTGCCACTTGTCACTAACATAAAACGGAAGCCTACACAGCGACGTTGATGACCGGGCTTCAGCACCATCAACTCTGGATTCATTCTGCGCTGCTTCAAGGGAAAAATGGAAAGACGGAATTTGACACGGAGAAACATATATATCAAACTTGCACCTTTTCTCTTAATTTACGATCAAAAAATAATATGAGCATTTTAAGCCCTCAGAAAATAGAAGAATTAAAGAAAATCGTAGTGTACGTTCCCACTCCGAGCAGTGCGTTCGCCACGCTGCGGTGGGATATCGCCCAGCACAGCTTCATCACAGCTGTCTGTCACTAGGTGACCGCCCGCCTCATCCAGGTGGTCTTCAAAATTCTGACCAAAAAGACTGCTACCGTAGTAGATGGCTAGTAGATGGCTAGTCATGATGTACTTCAAGGGCCGTGGCAATGCATAAACTGGAAACGCCCCGTTTCACAAGCCAGTCAAAACAAAGCTGCTGTCCACAATTCACTTGTTATTTGGCTTGTACGAGATCAAGGTTCACTGCCCATTATACCGGAATACAAGTTTATTATGCCCTCCAGTAATTTAACACAGCTATAGTATAGATGGCCCATATAGTTGATGTCCCTACATTTACCTATTACAAATGGTGTTTTTTCCATAGCTATGTTAGTTTCCCAGAGGGAAGATGTGAAATGCAAAGGGGGTTGCCAAGCACAGGGATCGACCAAGCACCACCTCTGGCTCCGCCAGCAGAGACGACAAAGGAAGGCACACCTCCTGAAGTGGCGCGCCGCCGTGAAAACATCCGACCAAGAAGACAAAGGAAGACGCCATGCATGACATTGACATGAACATCTCATAAAACATAGGTGGGAATTTAATGAAAATCTATGGGTTACTATATATGTATATATGATATATGCATAGCAGTGAACACAAAGACTAGAATAGAAGTAGACACGGCACCAGCAAACGAAGCTTCGATCATCTCTTTTTGACTGCGTAGATTTGACCTTTCATTTGTTGCAACCATCTCGGTTTTAAGCCCCTGATGAATGGTTTATATTGTACAAAGGGTACCACTTGTGGTTCCATGATCGCCGTAGAACCCACCTGACCCCTTTTCTTAGATCCAATGAAGGGTTAGAATCATCCAAAACCTAGGGTCGCTTGGGTTCCAAAACCAAGAATATCAAGAATTCTAGATTTGCTTGGGCTGAACTTCACTGATGTTTCCCAACAATCTACCCTGTGGTTATTCAACACAGCTGTGAAATTGCCCATTTAGTTCGATGATTTTGTGATTGTTTACCTGTTAAACACGACTATTTTCCATGGCTACTTTGGATAACCAAAGGGTAAAACATCTTCTTGAGCCGTCCCCCAACCCTCCCCCGGGTTTTCTGCGCTCCCCGATGGTCTGGTCCATGACGCCCACGCTCTTGTCGTAGAGGGTCAAACGAACGTTGGTTGTATCTAACTCCCACCTGAAACGTGGGGAATCCAAGGGACGTTTCACCCATGGCCCACTACTGACTTGATTTCATGGAACATTTGTAGGAAAACATGGTGCTTAAGCTTACCATCATCAAATGTCAAATTTTTGGTGATTTCCATGCTTTTGTTCCCCTTACAATCATTTCATCCATTCTAAGGCATTACTAGGAGTCTGACAAGAGGTAGGCTTTGTTTGGGTAGACTGATTAGATTCTTTCAAAATCCCAGGGAAAAAACGCACAGTCTCCAGGATCATGACAAACTGGTTGTTGATGAAGACTTCGTCCCCTTGCGCCCCAAGACTGCCAAATACTGCCACTGAATTGCGACGGCTGACAACCATCCCAGCATTTCATAGCATTTCCATGATTTCCAACATTGAAATCACAAACCAGCAACCATGAATAGCATCATCTTAACCCCCTAGTACCCTCCGGTGTCATCAAACAAGGCAATGAACAATTCAGAAAAATAAGCAGTGTCCAATGTAAAAATCATGGAACATCATGGAACCCTGATATAGTTCAACATAGCGAATAGCTGTTGAAAATCTCCCATTTGTCGATTTTGTTCCCATTCAAACCTCCATTTAATGCGCGGATCTTCCCGGTATCCCCTTGATCGCTGAATCACGGCCGCACCTCTCCGGCACGATGTTCTGCGACGCCGCTAACTTGGCGCTCTTGCCGTCTTAGAGCCGGGCTACCGGGGTCCGAGGCAGGATGCCCTCCACAACAGGATCCAATTGGCAGTGGATCCAAGTGACGGCAAAGTTGTTCACGTCACCGAGGATCAAAAGATGACGGAAATTATCCCGTTAACCAATCATTTAAGGGCATTTTACATCATCGGGATATACCCGGGCCATCTCCACCTCCAGGGTCGTGAAAAATATTCCCTTCATCTACTACCTGCCACCCCAAACAAATACACATGCACCTGAGCGCCCCCAGGAATTCCAAAGTTTCAGCGCTCAAACCCACGTTTTTGGGTGTTGATCGCACAAAAAAAAACTGTTCACCCTAGCACTAGGCGACTAAGCGTGGAAGCTGCTACCAAGAGACGCTTCCCTCGCCAAGACCACCTTGAGACAAAGGTCCCAAGCAGCTTGGGGCTACAAATCCACTTTTTTATTAATTTGGACAACCCAATCATAAACTAGTCCCAATTTCACCAGGCATGGGTAGTATAAAGCATCCCTAAATTGGGGATGTATCATATAATTAGTTGGTTTTGCACAATGTTTGATTTATTGAAGGGGCCCCCGCTTTGAAACATGTTTTTACTTGATAATTCCAAACTCGACTTCATCATGGTGAGGTCAGGTCATGTGGGTTCGCTAGGAGCATTGAGACACTATCGTTTTGGACCTTTCAATTACCACTGGAGGGCGCCAGTTTGCTTCAAGGTTGGATTTGCCTGGATCACCTGAGATACTCATTCCCAGGCCTAACTTTTGACTGAGCAGGTCTGCAACGAATTCAGAAGGGACAGTCACCATAAGGCCATAAGGACTTCCACCAGTTCGGCAACAACCTCCATGAACCTATTGCAGTAATGGTGTTGAGTTGTCCTGCTGCTGAGATAGAGTCGCATCTATATGCTGCATCATCTCATCTGGATTCATCTGGCAATTTTCAACCCCACCTAGAGCCCTCTTGGCCCTGAACACCCGCATCTTGAGTCATCTTTGACGATTTTTCCAGGTAGAATCACTCCCACCCCAGGCACCGCCCATCAGCCAGGCCCGGTTTCTGCAAGCATCGAGGCACCCCTGTTGCTGCAAGTGCCGCGTCTCGCCCTCTTCACCAGCTGGTAAGCTCAGGGTTTGGTTCCACACCTTGGTGAAAATCAACCACCTCCACAAGGTGGGGCTATGTAAAAAGTGTTGGTTTACAACCCCCATGAATGCAATGGTTATATACCCGAGAAAATACCTAGGTTAACTATGGTTAACTAAGCTATCAACCAACTTAGCTAGGGGATGACCATGGATTGAAATGAGGAGAGGTGGGATCTGTCATGAGATGCAAAGGAAGAATGACACAAAGAAACACACTCATTGACGCCGAGGGAAGTTGAAACTGGACCCGAGTAGTATCATACCAGGAAAACCCTTGGAATCTATGCGTTCATCATTTTGTAGTATACATGCACATACGGACATGCACGTATTTACATACACAATAGGGGTTTGACTGAGGAGATTGCATCTACTGCAGAATGATTTAATGTCTTGCAACCAAAAACAGCCAAATGGCTCATGATTTAAGGTGCCCAACCCATCAAGACAATGTCAGTCGCGACAAGTGATAAGAGACAATGTCGCTTTCAAGCTAAGGCCTATCAAAACCCTGATGGGGTCAATATCCCAGGCTCCTTGGGTCCTTGAACCCGCCAAAGATTCAACAAAGGGAGGGGCCTGTTGTGAGGGCATGAAATGGCATTTTTTTGCAAACCCAAAATAGAATTAATCCAGATATGAACAGATTGCACTTTTAAGCACATACGTTTCACCCAACTCTGCACAAAAAAATGCCAAAAAACCAGAAGGTCAGGTGTTTATTAAGAAGCTCTTGGCTGTAATCTAGTTCCATGCAATCCCCATGCCAAACCATTTCTTGTTTAACGGTCACCTTGTGAACTATGTTGCCCTTATTGAATGCAATGTAGTAGATACATCAGAGTCAGAAACTTGTTTTTCTCAAAAATGCAGGATTTCCCTCAAAAGAAATACAACTTTCCTTTGAAGGGGATATATGTTTCTCTAATATGTAGCATGAATTTAACATGTTGCATTCCTGTTATACAGTAAGTGTCATATTCAATGCAACATAGTGTTGCAGTGCCAAACACATGGTTTTGATAAAGAGACGTGCGGTAGCCGACAGTCAGAACGGACTGTTTGAGCCTACATATGGAAGGAATTGTTGTGTGTATGTGGATTTCTTCATTGAATGTCTACCCCAAGCTTAAAATTCACCGCTCACAACAGGCCTTTCCGTCAACAAAACGAACCCAACAAGTTCCAGAATGTTCGTTCGTATCTCTTTCGCTGCAGGCCCAATAATTTCATTGTGCCTTCCTGTACCCAATGCGTAAATATTTAAACCTGAATCTACTATAACCTACTTAGATTAAATTGTTTTATGTTTGAGTGTCTTATCAAAACCTTATTAATTATTAGTTTTCTTTGGAGGGCCACTGCTAGCCATCACCCAAGTTCTTCCGCAGAGAGGCGGGATTTCGGCTTTTGGGCGTGATGTGCGATCTGGCGAGCGGTCAATGACAAGGCTAGGGAAAATTCGGTGGGTACCATTCGGACAGAACATGACAGCACTGTTAGCAAGTACCAGAAGCAAATAACGATACACCTAGATTATGGATTAATTATTGATGATAATAATATGATTTGATAATTATCAGGTTGTTTACTATTTGCAAGTACCATTCTGACTATCCGTGAAGTAATGAACATGTTCTTGATTAACACAGCCGACAACAATTTACAACCACTCGGCTAACCCCAGGCAACGTACACCTACCCGGACGGGCTCAAGACTCTAATATGGCCACCATTGTCAGAAGTTTAGCTTGACTAGCTTCAGACCTTTGTCAAATGCACTCTCTGCTTACATGTTTCTCGGTTGCTCATCTTGCAAATTACTTTGGGACCTATAACAAAGGCACACTGCATGAAAGGAATCTTGGCCATGTCCTTTGGTTCTGGGGAGTGAGGGACGGAGTCTTGGACTATGGCACTGCCATATTGATACTCGTTGCTTGAGTAAAAGCAAAACCGCAGAAAGCAAGGATTATTGGAAATAATACCCCGCCTTCCAAGTTGTACAAACCATGAGTTTGTTCAAATCCAAGGGGAACATGTGACCGGATCACAGTACATGATACAGCGATTGTGGAATCTTGATGTTTCTCCATTCAAAAGGCTCAAACTCGACCGTGCACCACCAACTGTCCATGAATTATACTTGTATCTATGAATCCTATGATATACCGGATGTAGGTGGTGCCACCAGTTATAACTTGGTGTAGAAACAAATTAAGTACATACACGTATACATATCCACAATGCCATAAACCCTTGTTATGGGAGCTGTAAACCAAGTTGGCTAATTAGGGGGTACCACCTTGCAGATATGTTTGCTGTCTAAGATGAATTGAACATACCTCTGGAGCATACCCCCCAACCCCTCCAACACCCCAAAGGAATCCTTTCACAAGCAATCTTTAAGTGACAAGGGGCCTAGGCAGGGGTCTGTTGGAGCCTCCTTAGATGGGTCTGAACATTGACATTGTGTACCCCATTCCATCCGCTGGATAATCATAATTGTCCCTTTCTCTACATGGCCATTCTGTACTTGATCATCCTACCTATAGTGACTGGTTAATCAGCCTAGTCAATAAGTCACCGATTCGTGGGATTATCCCATGAAATTGGGTCCTATACGAACCACTTACCCTCCGGTAATCAAACATGGCAATTGGAAATCCCTATAAATGGAGGTTTTAATGGGAAAATCCTTTATAAATGGAGGATTTTATATTGCCATGTTTGATTGCCAGAGGGTAATGTGGGATGATCCTCCAAAGAGCTGTCCCCATTTTCCCAAAATCAACGGAGCGGAGCCTGGCAGCTGCCAGGGTTTCCTGCTCAGCGTTCAGCACCTCCACCAAGACCAAAGGATCACAACGACCTCGACCATGGCTGGTGGTTTATCCCCAAATGCTTATTGGTTGAATCCTCAGTCCTCATATTCCATCACAGTGCCAAATATATACCATTCTTGTTGGACATATCATGATATATCCCACTATATCATCATAGAAATGGTTGGTTTATGTTGCTTTCATACGCCTTGATTGTTGGGCACACACCCAAATATCTGGTGAGCAGTGTTCAAAACCAGAAATGTCATTCCATTGGATAGTTGAGAGCGGGATTCTCAGTTCATGGATGATCATGATGATGCCCCACAATGTTGGATAAAATAACCCCGCACAGTCATAAACCAACAGGGGCTTTGAACACATCCGTGGTGAGACGGGTCGCCCAGTCAGTACCTTATTCCTGAAACAGTGGAAATGCTCACGCAGTTGGATTCAATTCAAGGTTGTTTTTTTTTGGGGGGAGGGACATCGTTGGAAATGTGTTTTTTTTTCCATCTGACTCCCAGCTTGAGTTCTTCCATTCCAGCTATTTCTATACTTGAGTCAGCTCGAATTTAACTGTTTCAATCTCTTTCATATAACTCTAATGTGGGTAAAACAATAATAAATAAACCATCCCCCAAATCACCATAAATAGCTGGTATTCCAAAATGGGTGGTTTATTATTGTTTTACCAACATTACATGGTAGAAATGGCCATTCCAAAGTTCCAGCGTGAATTCTGAACCATAACACCACCGCATCCCTGCAGCTGAAATGCCACCAGGGTGTCTCACATGCATGGCCTTCTGCGACACGCCTTCGCGTGTCAAAGCTATCACCCCCCAAAGACATCTCAAGGAGTCCAACCCCAAAATCATACTATCATGTCTTGACTTACAACGTTCATCAATGTTCAAGTTTGAACATATGGCATTGATTGACACTTCGAAAATGATTCAAGAGATCCTCACACACATACAAATGCATTCACCATCCCAATAAAAGCCTCAAGACAGCCTCAACTTATTGGGGGCTGCCCCAAGCTGATTTAAACTGGCAATGGACAACCCCAATTCTGTGTGCAAAAATGGTGACAAACTATCTGCAACTGGAACGTGTACGATTGCCGCGTTAGGTTGCCAAAAGGTTTATCCACGCTTCACCATCTGACAGGAGCTTACATCCCAATTTAGTGATCTTTACATATCATATATATTATATAACCTTCAACCATAGTTATGTACCCTCTGGATCCCTCTGGTAATCAAAAGTGGCAAGCTGGAAAATCCCCGAACGAAACTAAATGGGGGGTTCCAGCGGGGAAATTCATCGAACTATATAAATGAATGAGGGTTTTTTTTCAGCGCACCACGTTGAATGACACCGTTTCAAATCCATTCTCCTATGATTCCCTGCATGATTGTCTCATGATGATTGTCCCTATCAAACCATATTGAACCATGTAAAACCATATAAAACCATAAAACAACCATGAAACACATATAAAAACCTGATAAAATCATATAAACAAGTCATGTGCATCCCTGACAGTTAGCAGCATCCCTCCCCACGCGGCGTTGGCGCGCCATAGGCCGTGGTTCCAACGGCCAAGCCCACCACGACGCCAGGTGGGCCACAGAGGACGCCAGCTGCAGCAGGGGCCAAGATGGTGGCGGAGGCACGGGGGCCCTGATGCTTCGTTCCTGAAGGATGGACATGGCTGGAATCATGATGGTTGATGGGTACAATTGGACATACATATCTACATAATATTATGTATCTAACTTATCTGATCTTATCTTATCGTGCCTTAACTATCTTATCTATCTTATCTAGCTTATCTATCTTATCTATCTTATCTATCTTATCTATCTTATCTATCTTATCTATCTTATCTATCTTATCTATCTTATCTATCTTATCTATNTCCATCCATCCATCCATCCATCCATCCATCCATCCATCCATCCATCCATCCATCCATCCATCCATCCATCCATCCATCCATCCATCCATCCATCTAATATATATTACATGTATGAATGCCAACATAAACAACATTGTTGGCGTATGATTTGGATGTGTTCGGGTTAAACATATATTAATCTGAATATATCTGAATATGATGTTGTCTTCTTGATTTTCATATACAGTGGAATGGCTGGTTCTGATATCTAAACCAAGCAACTCCTAGGTGACTATGAAAAACAAGCGAATGATTCACACGCCAAACGTTGGCATTTCCCGGATTTCAACCGCAAAAAAAGGGGGAACTTTAACAACAACTCATCACTTTCCAATGGGATGGATTAAGCGAAAATCCACAGTATTGGAAACATTTTTCCCGGGACTTTCTTCGCATTTTCCCACGGAGCACTGACTCCCAGAATCCAAAATGAAGAACACCACTCAACTTTGGACGCAGTAGGCAGTCAAAGATCATTGAAACCACGTTGCCTATCATCGCCGGAATAAAAACAACTATCCTTCAAAGATCTTCAAAGCCACTTGCCACTTTGATTTACATTCTTTGCATGTTCATTTGCTGGTCTCACTTATCCACAGCAAGGAAAATTTCGCAAAGGAATCTGATGGAATCTGCATGGCCCTCATCCTAAGGTCCCGGCTCCCAAGCAGTTCAGGAACATTCACAGCCTGAGGGAGATCGATGGCTTCTCGGTTCAGCTAGAATATGGTTCCACCCCACACTGGGCTACGGCTGTTGAAAGAGGTTGTTGGTTTATCTATAGGTCTTGGGTGTTTGAGACCCTGCAAGCACTCATAAAAGTCAACCCAAATTGAGTCACTTCATCCCACTGATAAAACTTCGATGGATGTCGGTTTCGCATCCCAAGAGGTGACAGAAAATGGGACATAATTGAAACAATTCGGTAACCGCCGGAAACAGGTCTTTGGAACATCTTGAAACACTTCTATTTGCCCCACTGTCGGCTCCATCAGAGTCGAGGCACGCTCTTCAAAACCTCGAGTGCAGGTGGGCTGGGCCAGCTGTCAGCTGTGTAACCTTCAATAATGACCCGAGCCATCTGTTTTCTGTTGGACCTCACCTGAACCAACCCTGCTTCCGTGGACTTGTGGATATTTAATTATACCTGTGATTTTCTATAATATGTGTGAGCATCCACAAGCAGTAGCTATTTTGATCTGAACAGCCGGGTGGTGCCAAACAGAATCAATAACTCTGAAGCGCTGGTCAAAAAGACTTCAGGATCCAAAAGAAGGGCCGACACTAAACTTTGCATAGTCCATAAAAGAACCATTTTCATCCATTTTATCCACTTGATATTATGGTTTTCCATGGTTTTCCGATATTTTGTGTCAATTGTCCAGGGTCAAAGCTATCCTACTTGTTCTTTCCCATTCCAACACCCGTGTCAAAATGTCGATTTTCACAGCACAGCCCCAAGAAGGCCAGGAACTATCCAAGTGTGAGTATATAAATATACACATATGCATATACATATACATATACATATACATATATACATATATATATATATATATACATACATACATACATACATATATATATATATACATAACAGTATACATATACATAAATATAAATATATATATATATATAATATTATACAATCAGTGCGCTGGTGGCAATCTGATCAGCCACATTTTGGACCAAGCAGATCCAAGCAGCCAAACCAAAGGCGTGCGACAACTCTGTTCCCTTGGTTGCAGAGATGGTCGGCCTGTACGGACCTCCAATCATCACAACCTCCACCGGTTTTTAAAGTCCATCATTCAGTGGGCCGGAAGGCTAATCAAATAAAATGCCAAACCAAAAACAGCTGCAACACTTCAGCAAGGTCATCGTTAAGGACTGATGGAATTTGAGTTTCTGCAGAACAAACCCAACGAGAATCAACATGTTCCGATCTGATCATGTCACACGTTCGCACATGTCAAATAAATCTTCCACTACATGGCATGCATCTGGTCAACGAATGGGGTGAAAGTTCTATACACCACTTGAGACTTGAAGTATCTGTAGTAATCTGTAGGTCACCTTCAGGCATTCAATGCATTGCATTGTTTTACTATATACTTACATATAATTGAGGTTCCTGCCGTAGTAGTAAGAAGTACAATCTATACGTCTTCAAAGGTTGTATGGCTGAGCACCTGTTGCTTTGCTTTGTAGTGGGAAGACTTAACATGCCCAAAAGGTTCTGACATAGTCTCCGCCCTTGCTTGCCCTCCCCATCCTTCTCACATGTTCTGACTCTGTAGTTCTTCATCTGGTAATTACCTTGTGCTTGGAAATCACCAATTGCAGCCATTTATACACTTTGCACTGGGAAATCATTGGTGGCAGAAATCTGATGTAATCAGCACATACGTCACCTAAAGTAATTGGAAATCATGAGCTTCTATATATGTTTCAATCACCACATTGCAACCCTCTTAGTTTAGGATCCCTCATCCCCTGCTGCCGCGTTTCAGTCGACTCTGCGATCAAACACCGCAGCTGGTTGAACTCTTTGGTGCCCCGCAGTTCCCAGGGCACGGCCTCCGCCCTTTGTCGTAGCGTTGAAGCGCACGTTTCGCTGGACGTGGAGAGCTCTGCTGCAATGTCTTTGAACTTGCGATTCACCTGGGATCTTACATCGGGAATAAGCACTAGATTGCAGTAGGTCATAAACAAATATGCTGCACAAAAATGTGGATCATTTCGCTTTGGATGGTTTTAGCATGTGTATGCATGTGTTAGGATTGGTCAATATTCCATTGCATTCATGTATGCAGTATGCATGTGAATTTGCCGCGGCCTAACTGACAGGAACTATTGTCACCGATCAAACTACCCTTGAACTAAGTTGCTCGGCACCCTACACGACTGTCCAGTTTACCAGTACAAAACAGGGTCGACCTATATATATATATATAATTATATATATATATACATATGTATAGGACATGTGCTTTTGAATCATCAGGAAGCCAATAGCTTCAAGAAAACCAATCAACAAGCAGTTGCAGTTGCAGCAGAGCATGACCAAACAGGATGCTGTGGAGATAAACATGCTGAATGCTTCCAACTGGCAAGCCAGCTGGGCTACAATCATAGACCCAGGTGCGGAAAGGGTGCCCCCAAGGCTCCCCAAGTGGACCAGCTCATCCAGATGGAATATTGCATCTGCCGGTGTTCATGGTACCAGTATATTTTTGTATGAAAATAAATTGCCCTCGCTCCACCTTTCATAGGAATTTTCACATATTTTTCACCATCCCAATATCAACGGGGTCCAGGTTGGCTTCAACAAGTGACGCAATCATCGCAAATGCTGTAGCTGCAGCTGTGTTCACATTGCCATCGCGCCTTTAGGCTGGCCTCAAGTGGCACCGTGCTTCCCTTCGCTTGCTGGGTTTCCTGCACTTGTGGGCTCAGCTACTAGACGCACTAGCCGATTGCCAAATCAATGCAAAAAATACATTTCTCTGCAGACTCTATACATTTGGCATAATTATGCCCCAACACGCCCGTAAGTGAGTGGAAAAGGGTTCCGCTGTTGGCTTTTGAAAACCCCATTCAGCAACCCATGTGCATCCCCAACTGTTTGCTATAATAACCAGTTCCTGATATGGAGTTGATCTGGGAGTTACCCAGTGTTTATGATAGCACCGTTGTTGGCGCCCCTCGTCTAGCGAAGGTAGCACTGATGTTTTGTAGCTAATTCCAATTCTTATCCAGTCTTTTTCCTATGGTGTTGTGAATGGAGCGCCCTGAACAAGTCTGGGACAGCAAAAGCCCGAAGTTTCGGCCAAGCGACTATTCGAACACCACACATTCTGCATTCCTGGGCCAAAAAGGGAAACTGTACCCCCTTGGAAAACCAACAGGTTTTTTCGCTTCGAGGTGCCAAAGTCTGGACATGGACTTAACTTAGATAGATCAAAGAAGGTTGAGAGCTGTCGTGACTGAAACTTCATAGGTCTTTATAGTCCACAGGATCTAACCATGTCTGAACACTGAATAATTCCCCGTAAAATCCCATTTACTTCATTTTACCCCTGCATTGCGGATAAGTCCAGGGAGCTGGAACAAAGAATTCAGTAGAGTCCAGTGGTTGAACGGTGCCCCCTCAACGCTTCCCCAAACCCAGGTCAACCAAAAGTGGCTGCGTGGCAAGTGGCTGTCTGTACAAATGGATTCCAGCGCTGCCCAAGGGGTTCATTCTCCTGAAGCAGCTCAGCAGTTCAGCAGCTTTCATACTTGCAATCAGGTGCTGCCCAGGTTTAGGCTGCCTTCCCACCCGCATTAATGAACATACTGTATCTACCATAAACATCCATAAGCCTTTCTTGTTGGAGGTATAGACTTGAGGAAGTTGGGGGCACTTCACTTACTTGACCAAGTCATCATCCTGTGCCGACAGTTCCGTCAAGCTGACTATGATGACACCCGATTTTCAAACACCGTCTTGGATTCTTGGATCAAGTAAATAGAACTGCTATAGGGCATAAACCGACGAACAAAATCAACAAATAAAATACACTTCATTACTAAGAAAAGGAAAACAACTATACTTACATGCTCAATGATTCATTGCAATTGAGCTATGAATCTACCCCTATATATCCCATCCCATTAAACTGGGTTGTTAATTAATAAGAAACCCCATTCTGGGCTATCAGAAACCTGAACAAGTTGGGCAGTACACTATAATTATCCCCCTACTATATCCATCAACATGTGGTAATGTTAACGCTGTTCTTGATAGTACGTGTGAAAACTATTATACCGATGCTGCCCTTCGAATTCATAGTCAGGGTGTATTTATCCGGGGTTGACATTTGCCAGTATGTTTATGAGTACTGTGATCAACCATCAGCATGTCTCGACTACAGCACCAACTTTAATTGTTTCAGGCACATGTTTGGAAGTTAAATTGCCCAGAACTAGCATAGGTTCGATTACCATGGCAGGATTGAATTTGTCATAGGGGAACTTTTCTATCTCAGTGCTGCTTACCATAGTGTGTATTATCCAATGTTTGGTCAGATCAGAACCCTCACCCTCCGGTAGTCAAACATGGCAGCGGGAAAAGGTCACCAATTACAGACGACCCTCAGCTATCAACCTCCATTTATTTCGGCGATGTTCCAAGCTTGCCCCGTTGGATTGCCAGAGGGAAAGACCACTCATATCCCAATACTATCCCAATATCATTCGAATACTATCCCATTCTTACCCCTATCAAACCACATTATATAAACCAATATGAACCCATCACTCCCGACCCGGTGACCGGTCATCACAGGCGCCCGGTCACCTTCAGCTCGCGCACGGGGTGTCCACGATTGCAATGCACCAGCCACCTTGGACATGCCATCTGTGCCATGCCAACTTGTTCTCATGTTTCACAGGGAATGTGGTTTTAACGTGGTTTTATAGGGATAATCATAGGATATTACTGGGATAATAACCTATTAAACTTCTCATCAGGATATTGCTGTACAACTTTTATCATATAATATTTATTGGTGGGTTTCAAGCCACCTCAAAAAAATCAAAAAAAAACATGTCGTTTGGGTTCCTCAAACACTTATCTACAATTAATTTAGACCAACTTTGGGCCATCCCGATCCAAAGCACACCGAGCCACTCTGCCGCTAAGGGATCGTCGTCGATCGCCATCTTTGGAGCGCATATCTTTGCTTAAAGAGATGTGTCTTTTTCTTTTGGGGGGTGGACTGCTGGACATGGATCTGTGATATCTGCAACAGTACTCAGGAGCATCAGAAGTCATCGGATTCCAAGAAACATCCCCTGAAAATGTGCTGAAACAGGATGAGTAGGCACCAAAGTTAATGCGCAATCCATCGCAGGTTGCTACCATATGCTACCACTGCCGTTCACTGATGCACTTGTCCTGGTTTTTTAGGACCACATCATCATGGGTCCCAGGCACGGGCGGGCAGGTGTTCACATCCTCACGGGGGCCTAATATAACTGCAAGCTTCGGGCCAACACAGCCACATGTTGCCAAACATGTTTGCCCACATCTTCAAAGATCTCACAATGATGGCACCTGGCACCAGGTGCAACTTTCCCTACATCAAACTAATCTGATGCAGTGCAAAGACCTGAGGTCAATCAGTGTGGATGAGGCCAGGATGATCCAGGATGATCCAGGATGATCCACACGCATACCTTTGGATCTAAAACAAGCTAAATTGCCAAGAAAGGAATTGGGGTCATGAGTCTGGGTCATGCCATGTCTTTCCAATTAGTTGGATCGTACACATGCGACTTTCAAACTTGTTGCATAGATTTATCGATTCTGAAGTGAGAACAATGTCTTGCTGCAAAGGCCAAAAACACNCCAATTAGTTGGATCGTACACATGCGACTTTCAAACTTGTTGCATAGATTTATCGATTCTGAAGTGAGAACAATGTCTTGCTGCAAAGGCCAAAAACACCCTCTAGCATCGCAGCAAACGGCAGCTCAGAACTCACTGTTTTAAGGTCAAGGTCCACTTCAGCACACTGCTGGTGCCCTTGCTTTGGAGAAGGCGTCAGCTGTGAGGCTGACTCAGAAGCCATTGCGGCCCCAAACCACCAGGGCGATGGACATCGAAAACATTGAGAGCAGAACCACGAAGCTGATGTTGGGATTCTCCAGTGGAGACAGGTCAGCCATAAGCACTGACGACTGGAGAGATTCCAGTGGTGCCGCACCTGCCGTTGATGCCACTGCTTCAACTCCCCTTGCCACTTCTACAGGGGCAACGAAGCCAAGGGAAAGAGAGCACAAGATATAGCAGCTCGCTGCCACACAGAGCAGCACTGCCAAGGGTGAGCGGCGCGCAGCAGCCATCTCCTG
>BGPT01002218.1:71058-86062 GCA_003297045.1 Symbiodinium sp. clade C Y103 | reverse complement strand
TGCTTCATCGGAAAAAGGCGTTGGAACAGAAGCAGGAAGCTTCGCTGCTCACACATACACACACGCACGCATCCATGCACACACACGGATACATACACACATTCACACACACACACACCCACGAACATGCACCTATACCCACACACACACACACACGCAGACACATACACACACACACGCACACGCACACATACATACATGTCTGTCGCACGAAACACATCTATGATACACCCGTCTTTCTAACCTTCTTTCGCTCATCCTGCCCCATGTCTGTCTTCCTTGCTTCTCTCTGTTCTTTTACCTCTGTTCTTTTTACCGCTGCTTTGTGTGTGTTTCGGAAGGCATTGACTTGTGGGGTTATCCGGTCCTTTAAATTTTTTTTTGTGTGTTTTTTTGTTGTATTTGTTTTTGTGTTATGGAATTTGGATTGGGGCCGGGGAGGTTCATCCCTAGACTTGACGTCTCACTGGTTTATTAGGCAACGAGATGGACACCAAATGCCAAAATAGGCATTTTCACAAGTGCCTAAAAACCCAACGCTCACAGTGCGCTTTTCTGGTATGAAATTGGAGATCGGTATAGATGCAACGTAACTTGACACCTCAATGGTTGGTTACCATTGTTAATGGCATTGGATTCACCAAATTATACAACCAGATGCAGCCAGTTTATGTTAAAAATCGCTTTTTGGTTACTACCCAAGCAGCCGGTATACATATATCATACAACCATTGAGTGTGACAGTTTACAGCTAACTGGATGTTGCAGTATGGCCCAAACATGTTCAGAGCATGGTTCATGATGTTGACGCATGGGGACAAATGCATCGATAGCGGATCCCCAGTTTCAAGTTGCTCCCAGTTTCAAGTTGGTATTCACCCTCTAGCTAAAGTTTTAATCGTCATAAATCCTAGCGAAATGTTGATTTTAAACCAACTTAGCAAACATAAATCAGCAATGTTTGCAGCTGAAATAAGAATGTTTTATGGTTTTCATCATGCTCATTTTGTTTTACAATCTTGAAATCTTTTTTTTGTATCTCCATAAATTGCAATAGATTGCATGGTTGTCCATGATTCTCCGTAGGTTGAATCATGATTTGCCATCATTTTTCATAGTAAAGTCCCCCATTTTGGCCAGTTGAAACTATTTTCCACAATTTTTTGACCACCCTCCAGGTCAGAGTCGCTGCGCCGCCACCTCGCCGCACGCAGTGGACGGATGTCGCGCCACTCCCACGACGTCACCCTTGGAGGACTTTGCGACGGGTCTACGGCCCTGGATCTGCGAACACAGGTGGGGCGGGATATCAAGGATGGTGGGTGTCGTGGGATGAGTGATTTTTGATTGAATTAGTAGTTGAATGATAATATATATATATATATTATAGATAGATAGATAGATAGACAGATAGCTGGATAGATAGATAGCTGGATAAATAGATAGCTGGATATCATCATCATCATCATCATCATCATCATCATCATCAGCATCAGCATCAGCATCAGCATCAGCATCAGCATCAGCATCATCATCATCATCATCATCATCATCATCATCATCATCATCATCATCATCATATAATACATTCATACCTGTGATCTTGGTATACATGTGATCTTGCTATACATATGTTTTATTTCCATGTAGAAGTGCATTCTTTGCAAAGGTATTATTGATATACTATATGTTGATATATTTATATGTGTCATGTTTGGCTTGTAACTCTGCTGATCACCTGGCGATACTTGGTGTATTTGGGCATTTTTCCACTAATTACTGATTTATTGGGTTGTCATTGGAGAAATCTGGTAAGGACAGCAAGTACCCGGTGGTTCATCTACTGGTGAATCGTCCACAATTGGTGGAATTTCCCATTTTCAGGTTGGATTACCGAAAGGTATCTCTTGGGTTTCCGGTGCTGCACCGTGGCTGGTAGAAATACCATCAAAGTTCAACCCCTTTTGAAGGACCAAAGATTTGTTTCATGACAATCGCAAAACCAAAAGCCACCCCTAATGACTTACCAGAAATTGTTTTTTTTTTTAATAGGAGGTTGACACGGCATCAGATAAATGTTCTTTCAAAACTATCCCAGAATTGGTTGACATGAACAATTGCAGGAAACCATCATATCTTACGGGAAAAACATGTTGTTTTCCTTACAGTTTCCTGCACATGTTCCTAAATCAGATCAATATTGATTTATCAATGCTGGGTTGACATTTCTTACCATTGCACTAATTACACTCATCGGGGATTGTTTGTGATTGTCCCACTAAACTCAAAATGTATAGATGATGTTCCCATGAGAAAACATCAATTAAAGGATGATTTTCCAAAGAAAACCTGAAAAGCACAGATGAACCTTCCTTCCAATCCCAAATCATGGACAATTTGGCCATGTTTTCCCCAGCACCCAGCTTTGCCACCACCTCAGGTGGCAGGGCGTCGCCGGCTTGTTGCGCTTCCGTGCCCACTGCCGCCATGCGGAGACGCAGCGATGGACTCCAGGTGGGCACAAGGCAGTGCTCCCCAAATAGAAGTTGGTTTACAACACACAGTTTATAAACATTTATAAACCATAGTAACTATTATGTATAAATCTAACATAAACTGCCATAAACCCTAGTCATTGTATGTTATGATGGATATTTGGGGTTCTAAAATGAGCCACAAGTACGATATAACATCGAGGCAATTTAACTTAATGTATCTACATATATCTACCCAAGATCTTTTCCAATGGATTCGATTTGCAGGGTGGTGCCAGCAATAAGTTAGTTCATAAACCATAGTAACTATAGATATACCTGGATGAAATATGTTGACCTCATTTGACGTCACTGAAATGTGTTGGTGAAAGGATTCGGGGAATCATCCCCAAATGGCGATATTTCAGCTGTGTCAGGCTGGTGAATCAGAATAATTTGGCCAGATATATGTATATATATACATATATATATATAATATGTATATATATATATGTATAGTTTATATATATATTTATATCATATATATATATATCTACCATAGACCTAGTTCTTGGAGTTGTAAACCAACTTAGCTAACCATGGGGCACCACCTTGTGGAATGGCAATCCTTATTTTGTTACCCATTTTATCCTTCCCACAATGAGTAATGTTCGTGTATTTATTCTCATAATCAGAAGATCAATGGATTGATTTAAGGGAGAATCTGCAGGACACCCTGGTTTTTTACTATGGCATATAGGCGGCGTGCCTCCACATGTTCTCATCGTCAAAGTCTGCAAGAAGAGGGTAGGGAAAGTTTCTGGATACATAGCAGGTTGTGACTTTCCTTTTGTTAACTGCATATACTGACCTAGTACTTGGCTTGCAGGTGGTCACATCATTGGATGTAGTGATGCCCAGTGGATGACATTGGGGTGGAGAGTTGTGAATATGTCTTTGAATTTATTGACAGTATAGAACAATATATCATACAATATCATACAATATCGTACAATATCATTCAATATCATTTGATATAACAAAGGATATTTGAATCGGGATAACAATTGGTAGCAATTTACTGAGATTCCTTTATATCAAGGAATTTAGTTTCGCTCACATTTTAACATGTCAACCCCAAAAGTCTTGGGAGTGGTAGTTGTGAATAAAGATAGCAAATGAGTATCTCCATGATAGTTGGTTGAAGACCCTCCGGCAATCAAACGTGGCAATGGATCATCCTATCTATGGATGCTTTTCGAATTAAAACATCCATCTATATGAATTTGCAGGGGATTTCCCACAGTGTATATCACCATTCTTTGTATGCAATACCATTTGATAATCTACTGTAGGGAAACAAATCACCAATTTTCATAGTATGATTATCATAAAAATCATCTACAAATGCGCCATTTCCCATAGCTAAAAGGAGGGTATCTGTGTCCATCTCCGGCTCCCCACCGTCATGGGCGCCGCTCCCACCAGGTGGTCCAGAAGGGCTGACCTCTGGGCATGTGGCGTTTCGTTTGGGCAGCCGATGCTTCGTAGCTCTGGCGCGAGGCGCAGGGCGGATACCTTGGTGAAAGTTCGGGATTGAAATGGGAAGATTGTGGGGATCAAATGGGACGTATAATCAACAATACGCAACCCTATAACATGTAATTATGAATAATGTGTATATAATATATATACATTTATAAATCCCTGAGGATCCTGAGTTGGGACTATAAGCCTACTTATCCGATAAGTGACCATATAGTCAAACTTATGGTGGATTTTAGCTAAGTATAGCATATAACCCTACTTAACGAAAAACTGCTTTCCGACAAACCAGTTTCGATTTCCGACAGCCAATTTGGCACTACATGTCTCATATCCACCAACCCTATTTTCAGAAAGGACTTGTTCATTAATGCACCGCACCAAGAAATCCGGACTGCGCCAAGTGGCTTCATCAATGTTTTTTTTACTCTGGCTGCCACGCTCCGAGTCTTAGGAGCCACCTGGTAAGAATCCTAAATTCGAAAAGCGGTCCTTTGTGAACTCTACACGCTAAGCGCTTTAGAAGACCTATATGGTCCTCATCCCGAAAACAATGGCTGTGCCTGCAGTTAAGCTTTGACTGCAGCATATCTTCACACAGGTGAAGAAACACATGTAGTTTTGGAAGATATTTCCAACGGCGCGATCCACTGAGTACTGACTGTATCCCAAGCCGACTGTAGGTCTTCAAGAAAGTCATGCCAAAGTTGAAGATTGATGTGGCCTCGCTCTGCGTTAGGTAACGCGCACCTCTCTCCACAGCATCGAACCAAGCACACATCGATCGTGCAGCAAGTGCTGCGTTGATCACCTCAACACCAGGATCTGATCCAGCCTCACGAGCAGAGTTAACATATGCACGCAGACAGATGTCAAGGAAAATGATCATCAGCCTCCCATTCCATGCTTTGATCGTGAGGCATGGATGCCCTTCAGCATGTAGCATACCAGCCGTGAGGTAGCCCTGGCTGTGCCTCAGATTCATCAATTAAAATCATTCCCCGACTTGGCGCAGTCCAGATTTCTTGGTGGTGGTGCACAGTAATGGAACAAATCAAAGTCTTTCCAAACAAGGGAAAACAAAAATGAAGTTGGGGCCAAAAACTCGACGCAATTGATGCTTGCCCATTGTCTAAATCGGGTTGAGCAGATCCGCAGCTTCTGGTCTAAAGTATAGGTATCAGGTCCGAAAAATCCTCACTTGTGATCACGACGTACCTCAAAATAATGATTTAAAGTTTACATGTCAGAGAACCAGGGACAATCCAAAAATAAACAACAACAAAAAATAATGGGTTCACTCCTAGGCTCCCAAAGATGCCAGAAGATCGATGATGGATCCGTTTAGATGTTGCAAGATCCCCAAATTAACGCAATGCATTGAACACCATTTAAGGTGCTCAATGCTAAACCCGGCCAAGCCCAAGATCGGATGACTAGTCCTGTCAACTGGCTATGTGGAAACCACATATGAGAATGAAGATTAAGACAATATTGGAACCCATATATTTGAGTAGCTGATGAGGGGTGTCTTTGGCCCATTTTTGGTATTGATTTGAAAACACAACAATGTTTGCATTTGCCTCCCATGTCCTGAAGCATGTGTTGATGGCATTTGTAGTGGATCTTCGGCGAAATGATTTCGTAATTTGTGTCCACCTCATGTTGCCAAACCCAGCCACTCGAAGAGGGAATTCTGGCTATCCCCGGGAAACATTCAGATTTACTAGTTGGTTTATGCTCCTCATGTAGACAGGACACTGCAACCCTAGTTGGATTTGCCACCAAAACTTTACATATATATGTATATAATATAGTTTGTCCAACATGAAAATTGATCATACAGAACATGAAAATAGATCGCCAATATAGTGGAATACCCCATATCATATGGTTGGACAAACTTATATTATATACAATGATTGATAGGCAAGGCTCCTCATCAACCCAGACTTGCGAGCCATGCAGCGATGGCAAAAGTTGCCGGCAGCCCAATGCGCTGACAACTGGAGGGCCTCTCGCTGCCATTTCCAGTCCCCCCGATGCTCGGTGCAGAAAGCGGGACCACCTGGCAGGGATATAGAACTAGGTATATATCAAACTAGCTGTATGGGTTTATTAGCACCTAGGATGGCATTATCCCAATTGGATTCATTTATGTTCTGTGGAAGTAAATGTCTAGCTATTGTTTTTCACCAAACCTGTGTACAGCACTGATTCATCTTAATCGGCCTGCAATAGGCTTGCCAGCATGTTTCATGTTCAAAGCAGGCAAGGGTTGCCCATCCAAACCAGTGGATGGGTGCACACCTGTAGCTAGTACCTTGTGATGATGTGTTGGAAAATGACAAGAAATGGCAACATACGACAAACAAAATTATCAAATCATTCGTGCAAACAAAAACCTTTACCAATACCAGGACGCATTCAGACTCCAACAGATGATTTCCCAAACTGGTTGCAGGCTGTAGTCTGGAATTGCCAGTGAACACCGAAGAGTAAAGAGCGGATAGCGACATAGATCCAAACCTCATGAGGGTAAGGGATTGCATTGATGTTTTGATATGTACTTAGCCAAATTCCACCATAAGTTTGACTATATATATATATATATACATGGGGTCACTTATCGGATAAGTAGGCTTATAGTCCCAACTCAGGATCCTCAGGGAATGTTTACCAACCCCTAGACATCATAGAGCGTGTCCCCGAATGTAAGAAAAACAAAATCACAAGACATTTGCTGAATTGAAAATCTCTTTTGGATACAAGGGGCTCTTGGGCTCAAACAGCACCACATTCATTGCTATTCCAATCAGTTTCTCACCAACGTTGTTGTACTTGCAATCATCCCCGTAAAGGCCGACAATGTTACCATTCACCAACGCACCAGGGTGAGTGGGATCCACACGTTGCCAGTACTCACGGATTTTCTCCCTGTCCAACTGCAATTTCCGGCTGGCCTTGGGCACATGCGAGATGAAGGGCCCCAATGATATGGATTGTGGGCAAGGTAATGGTTTGGACATCGTGTTGCACTTAAAGAAAAAAATAGTTGCATCAGAAGGGAAAACAAATCCCATCAGGGGAAAAAAGCAAGTTAATTTGGGGATGAAAAAAACTAATATATTAATCCACATACCCGAGGCTCGTAGAGATAGTTGTAGATTTCATGAGGCAATAGAACTGGGACCTTCATTGTTTCCAGGGTTTCCCTGTTTGTAGGGCTCCGAACTGGAATTTGAATCCAAATTGGACTCACTGGCAAGTCCAACAATCTGGCCAAGTCCCTCTCAATGTTGTTTGGAAATTTCCCATGGGCTCCAAGTGCTGCAAATCGATGGGTCAGGGAACTAAGTTTTCCTCCACATTCCTCCACAGGGTTCTTCAAATTGTGTTCAAAACAAATTCTGATTTGCCACAGATGTAAACCAAACACTTTTATAAGATTATCGGATTACCCCAGCAAAATATTATAACAACATTACCCCAAATTGAGCCCCTACCCTTTCCCAATCTCCTTTGCTTCCTGCACAGCCGCAGCTGCAGCCCTTTGCAATTCAGCGCAACTTGTAGCCTCAGGACGCCAATGTTCTGGAGGATGTTTTCACCCCAGGAAACCCAAAAAACAACAAAGCAAGAAGCAAGAGGCTAGCTTTTCTTTTCTTGTATCCCTTCTATACCACCCGGGGTCATTTGGTAGCTAATGCACCCAAGGCACTCCGCGCCCAAGCGAACTGATGAGGTAGTCAGCGTAGCTGTGAGTACCTGGATCCAGCGATATTAGCATGAAACCAAAATTTCTTGGTTAAATTCAGCGTCATTTCAGGACCAGTTGTTTTGTTTGGGGGGTTTACCGTCGGCTACAGTCTGTAATGATGACCATTGGGTTCCAACCTTTACTTCTCGCTCTTTTTCTCTCTTTTTTTTGGCCAGCCACACGATCTCTACGCGGAAAACCAACATGCCAGGTGGATAGCACCCATCTTCACTGTGGCAATTTCAGCCATACCATCTTTGCTGTCAGGTCGCCACGGATCAATAGCATAACAAAATAGACTAACATTTTTAAGTTGGTAATATTTTCAGCTGGAAACACCAACCCAACAGCGCTGCGGCTAGGCGCCACAATGTTGTCAAACCCTCGCTACCTTATCCATTCATGTTGGATCCCTCCTCTGATTAGATTGGCGGAATGGGGGTTCACCGGCCCAAAGGTATCAACAAAAACTAAAACTTAATGTGTCATATTCAAAATAAAACAATAAAACTATCTTAGTGGTGACACTGTACCCACTTCAAAATGCCAACAGATCTACCCCAATCCGCAAAATCAGGCAGGCGTAGTTTGGCCTGCAGCTGCCTTTGCCTTTGCCTTTGGCTTACCTGCCTTCGGCAGATGCATGTTAGCATGTTTGATCTGGTTCTTAAAATCTTGGTTCGCAGTGTCCAACTGCTTGGTTGGAGCAGTCAAATCACTGTCCTCTGCCAGCGCTTGCTCCAAGCTTGCCTTCGCAGTCTTGAGCTCACCATCACATACGCTTAGCTGCTTCACAAGAGCAGTGCGAATGATCTCTGACCTCATGATGAAATATCCGGACTTGGTTTTGAACCCGACCAAGGTTAGTATCGCATATCTCAAGAGCTAAGTTGGTATAGTTGTATATATCATCATTAGTTCAGAATGGGGGAAACAGATCCAACCGTTTCATGTGAGAATGCCTCAAAATATGAGTTCCCCAAGCTATGGTTTTTTTCCCCTAAACAAAAAAGGCTCGGGGTATTGATGGGCATCCCTATTTTGAAACATTCCCATATTAAAATATCATATCGAAATTGATCATCATCATATTTGTAATTTTCCTTTTAGATTGGCTTTGAAAAAAATCTTTCACACGACAGCCCGAGAATCTAGTGGTTTCATTTAATACCCTGTATTACTTAACCCATATATGACTTGACCATTGGGGGGGCATGCCCAGTTGTTTATCTCTGCGCCCTGCGTCGCTGAGAAAATCTATCTGGTGAACAATATGGTCATTGGCCTTTGAGCGTGACGCTTCTGATTGAAGCTTGGCTGATATGACCTCGGTGGAGCCTGGATAGATTTTATGGATTTGGGGTTATGATCATGACTTGTTGATATTAATCTGGGTTTGGGACGAGCTACACTCCAGCTTTCGTCAATTTGAGATTCATCTGGGCAATCTCAAGAAGGTTGTTGTTGGCCAAAACCACAGCCTGAGTTCCAACTGAACTGATATACTTTGGTTGAGAAAGCCGGACAATGAAGATGGCAAACATGACATCCAAAAAATGTAGTGTTTGAAGTAGACACAAGTGCCAAACACAAATCTAAACGAGAAACGTTGCGGGCCAGTTGGTTCGGTGTTTTTTCCTTTTTCTCCTTCTTTTCTTTGTTCGCAGGTGGCTTGGGAATCCCAGTCGTGTTTCCCTTATTGCCCTTGCCACCCTTCCCCTTCCCTTTTGCTCCGGACTTCCCAGATCCCTTTTTGGGGACAGCAGCAGCAGAGCTCCCTGGCCCCCCGCTGCCCCCATCACCCTCACCACCATGAGGGTCATCTCCAGGTCCAAACCCCGTCTCATGAACCAAATTGGTCCTTTGTTCATACCGATCGGTCGTGGTCTCGGAATCTTCCCACCAAACGTAGTATAGTTTCATTTCCTTATACCATTTGGATTGGAGCTAGGGCAGGATATAGGAGGAAATTAATGTATCAAGTATATATATATATATGTATATAAAACCTTAAGCAATCCGTATTGCAAACTGGTACTCACTCGTGTTTAGCTTCCCCTTTGAGGTATCCACCCAAGTCCGATCAACCCCAAATCATTCTGCCGCGAGAGTTGGACAGACAAATATGCAGCATATTTTGAGAATAAGATGGTTGGGTCCAAATGCGGCTTAGATTCATCCAGTCCTGGGAACTCAGGATGTGGCTTTGTTTCTCCACGTTGCTCCTAGAAACCAAATTGGAATTTGCAATTTGAGATCCCAACATGATCAATACTGCACCGCATTTTGGGTGAAAACACACATATAAGGATCCTTCTCAGCGCAGAGCTTGCCCGCCAACTCCGGGGTATACTTTTTCCCCAGCTCCTTAGATGTCCACTGTCCACCACTTTGGGAACCATTTTGCATATACCTCTATGGGTACAATATGCATATGTGTGTATAGATATCGATATGTGATGTACATACATATATATCCTATACAGTCACCCGTGAACACGCAAAAGATAAAGCTGGCGCATATCTATTCGATATAGCCAGTTTCAAGAATCTTTAAGCTAGGTCCCCTTCATATTGGTTCATGTCTACATGCTGTCTGGCTTCTTCGCGTGTGACCCACTTCCAAATGCCGGCACACGAAGTTTCATGTGCCCGCACCTCCTCCAAAAGCAAATGGGAAGTCAACCAGTCTTCGTTGCACTGCCTAAATTCTTCAAACAGAGCTTGGAGCTGCTGTTGGGCCTCATGGGGTGGTGCGTTTTGGGCTGCCAGGAACCTTTCCCTAATTGGTTCTGGGCAAAAAGGGGATCTGCGCATGTACTGGGCCCGCCGCGATCCACGACTTTGAGGTTCAGGTTCCTCAGTTTCCATAGCAGTACCTTGGTTGGCTAGGGCCTCAAGAGGTTGACTCTGCTGCTGGGTTGCTGGTGCGGCAGGTGCAGTGGGCGCGGAGCCCTGGGGAATAACCACAGCTGGTGCGGGTGCTGCAGGTACTGAGCTTTCTCCTTGGTGGGGAACAGGAACAGTAGGTGCAACACATGCCTTGGGTTCTGCAGGTACTGAGCTTCCTTGGTGGGGAACAGCAACAGGAGGTGCAACACATGCCTTGGGTGCTGCAGGTGGTTCAGGCAATGTGGGCACGGGGCCCGCCTTTGGAAAGGGTGCCTTAGGTTCTGGCGGCACGGCTGTGGCAACAACTGTTGGCTCAGTGCTAGCTGGTATCGGCTCAAATTTGTGGAATGCGACCTCAGCAGCCAAGGTGGCAGTAGGTGTTTCAGGCTCGGGCTCTGCAGGGGCAGGGGGCTGCGTAGGTTCGGTTGCCAAGGTCTGGACAGGAGGTTCCTGACTCTCTGCATGGCCCTCCCCACCCTCACTTGTTGCAAAAGACATCGCAGTGCTATTCCTGCGAAAAGCTGCGAAGAATGCAGACATTCCAGCTGAAGTCACTGGTGTAAATTGAATCACGGGATCTTCACCACTTTTGGCCTTAGCAACCTTAGTGGGGGCTTTGTTCTGATCTGGGGGCGTCACATACCCTGCTGCCAAAGACGCACCTAGGGAAACCACAGGTGTAGGTGCAGGTGTGGGTGTTGGGGGAAGGGTTGCCTCAAGTGCATCACCTGCTGCTACTGCTACTGCGGGAACTGGTGGCTCAGGGCCCTCCTCAGAAGCAGCACGCTCAGGGATCGGGACAGGTGTTGGCTCGCTTACCTCAGTTGGTGCCTCTGCTGCTGCCTGCGCTGGAACTGGTGGCTCGGGGATGCTGTCTGCAGGTGTCTCCTCAGGCTCCACGCTCATCGAATGATGAGACTGCGCATCCTCAGATGTTGGTAGAGGTGTCGTGTAGGACTTATACTCTATACCCTGGCTGCGTAAGATACCATATAGTTTAGTTGTTTATGGGTAGATTGTGCTTACTGGTGTGATCCCCCTGGTTGTGATCCTAGATAAATATTTGACTGTGTGATTTTTTTTATCTATATATTTATTGAAAATAGATGGGGAAAAATCCTATTAATGCCTAGCTGCTTGCAATTCCTCAGGGGGAGTTGGCATGGTATCTTCAACCACCATCACCGAGTCTGTCACCGTGTCAGCCATAGTATCACCTCCAAACAAGCTCAGGAGATGTGACATGAACACGAAATATATACATTAAGGCTAAACACGCACATACAAACAGTTTTGACACACATGATTTTAGATGGGTTCAGCACATACGAACTGTGATCATCTCTCCCTCTCTCTCTCTCTCTTTCCCTTTTTTTTTTCTATCTCTCTCTCTCTCTCTAGATCTCTTTTTATCTCCTCCTCTCTCTCTCTCTCTCTCGGTGGGTGGGGGGGAGAGACCCCACCTGTTTCATTGACATCATCAAATGCCAGCTTCACAGGTTGGACGGGTGCTGCTGCAGGAACTGACGTGGACCCACAACTCTTTTTTTGTTCTGGGGTTACTTTGGTTGACCCGGTCTTGTCCACAGAACCTTTCGACCGTTTGCTGCTTGTCGACGAACACGAACTCGAACCGGACTTAGCAACAGCTTCAGCCAACTTTTTTCTGCGTTCCCCGGCCAAAATGGCCATCTTTGCCGCCTGCAAGGGTGAGCAAAACCATTGTCTTTGTTAAATCCTTGATTTTGAAATATATATACACTCATGACATGTCCTCATTGTTGAGACAAGCCCTGACCTGTTCCATCTCCTTCTGAAGCTCTGACATAAGGAACGGAGACTATCCCAACACCACAGCTTGGACTGGCGCTGCTTGGCAAAAGCAGGGGATGTGATCCACAAAATGGCTATTGTTCAAGTGGAGTTCATGCATCGACCGCACCTTAACATGGAAACCATTTATTTTGGATACACTAAATTTATTGGATTCAGACCCCATCCCCCAAGAATACCCACAATCACAGGCTGTCACGGTGTGTCACGGCCTGTCACGGTGTGTCACGGTGTGTCACGGTGTTTTTCCGACAAGTGGTAAAAAAGTAAATTGATTTTAGCTTTCGTCACGGTCTGTCACGGTCAGTCACGGTCAGTCACGGTCAGTCACGGTCAGTCACGGTCGACCCAAAATCACCCCAAAATGTTTTTGGTTCACGTGGGCAGACATGCCCCAGCTTCTGGGTCGAATTTTGGCCAAAAAAATGGCACCCTATGCCTAAAGCATATTAATATGATACGGTGGGTCCCCTGGAAGGAGTTTTGCATATATGCATTTTTCAAACCATTTCTATATGTGTATGATGTTATGTTTGTTTCTCTCACCTCCCCCTAGGGAACCATGATGGACCATAGCTAGTGGCTAATGCTCACTTGCCTAGCCATCAAATGGCAAGCCGCTCTGGGGCTTAAACCTGCCAGCTCGCATCTCACTTTGGAGAAAAGTTTTTAGGCTTCCCAAGTTGGCATCCTCCCAATTGCGAGGCTGCTCCTTAGACCCAGTCCCAGCAATGATCGTTACGAGAATACCTTCTGGGGCCCAAAACTTACATTTGTTGAATACACCCTTCACCTCAGCACTTGATACGTGCCCTTAGAGCATTCGAGTACTCAGCATGCATTCCACCAGTGACACCTGCACGCTGGTGCCAAGGAGCGAATGCAGTGGGGTGCACCTTCTGCATATCTACGAACAGCTTTCTGAAGAGGCCGGCTACACTTGCCTTGGGAGCAGGCTGATCCTTGGAAATATGTATATACCCCTTGGATTCTGATTGGCTGCAATAATTTGCATATAATATATTTTATAAGACTCAAAATAGCGATGCTCGAAAATAGTTGTCTTTAACTAAAAAGAATAGGTTTCGAGCATCCCTATTTTGAGACATCCCCATATATATATATATATATATATATATACATATATTTATATATCCCTAGTTTTGCTTAGTCTGCCAGGCAACATCTTGCTTCGAATACAGTGTAGCGATCTTTTGCGCAAACTTTTTGGGATAAGCTTGTGACTCACGCAGCTTCTTGTCACCAGTTCTTGGTTCGGATGTCGCATGATAAAACAAACACGGATTTGATGAAATCAGGGATAGTGTAGTGACTGCAGTAGCCAGCTAGCCAAGATTCACCCAGACTTTCTTCGGGTCCTTTTTTGAAATAGTCTTTTTCACCATGCCTTTGGACGACAATTGTAGGTCCTTGCGTTTGTCCATGGGGAGGTGCTCCTCAAAGTCTGTGATCAACGGCCTGAGCAATGCGGACAGCTAATAAATAAATATATATATATATATATGCGGTTTCCCACTCCAGCAAAAGTATAAAATGGAGTTTGCTCACTTACAACGATACTTTGGCTGCTAAGCTCCCTACAGATTTCCAAATAATTGGGTTGGCTTACAGCTGAAATGGCCATAAAGACCAAGCCATGTCTTCTTCATGAAGCATGGTCCACAGTTGAACAGAAGGTGTGTGAAGTAAGCCGTATGCCGTAGCAAAGATGACATTGGCTGCTCTACCTGAGAATCAAACAAGAAAACTCCCGTTCATCGACCATTCGGTACTGTATGCAAACTCATCATCTTGAAATTGTGTTTCTGAATGTTTCTTAACTTCATGCCATGATACACACCAAAAGCATCCATTCACCACTGCCACCAGACACAAGAGCGCAAAACGTGCGCTTAGCAAGTTTCCAAGCCTCACCCATGGCGATGCCAAGTCTCCCATTACATTGTCCATACTTCGTTTCGAAGTAGATCTCGATATCCAAACCCACCTGAAAAAGAAATTTGCCTTGAATGGAGCTTTCAAAATTGGACCCCCCCATTTTGAAACCTCCGTTCAAGGCAATATCTTTCTGAGTGTGTGTGTGTGTGTGATTCTGTGCCAATTTGATTGTGCATTACATTACAACACTGGCCTGTAAGATACACTGACACACATATACCTGTTTTATCCTGTTACATGTTATATATATATATATAGCCTTGCTATTGTATCATAGCTATATTTATAAACCATGCTGTTGCAGGGTCCAAGAAACGTGCAGCAGGGGACCCCGCCCCACAATAATCCTCCCGGACGCAGTCTAAGCGTGCTCCGGAGAGCAAGCAAAAATCCAGTATCCGAAGCCAGGTCTTGTGTTGCCCTCTCGGTGAGGTCAAATTTTCTCCTCACCCATTGTTGTTTCGGATTCTCCACTAGGCAAATTACTCCGAGGATATATAAATATATTCAAATCATGATGAAACAAACGCACACACACACA
>BGPT01002218.1:57568-71053 GCA_003297045.1 Symbiodinium sp. clade C Y103 | reverse complement strand
TCTTCGTGAAACACTATGTTGTTCTTGACACAAATGAACTGAGACCAGGACGCCGAGAATCCTTGCCGGCCTCGGGCGCTGATGTCATATATATATATATACACTAGGATTAATGGTGTTAGAAAATGGAGTATGCATTCAGTACTGGGGGAAATCATCATATAGGCCCCTTCCCGGAGAAGCATTCAAACATGTCCAGATCCTGCGCAGCTGGGTAGCAATGTGCTGGGCAAATATGGGCTGGATGAATGAAATGAAAATTGTATAGTTGGTTAGACTCGTGCGACTGTAACAAAAAAAACACACCATCCCAAACCAGTCCGGCGGATTGCCCGCCGACGAGGATTGAATGCAATAGTCACAGCAGTGAATCCTTAATCAGGGACGTGGTGGTTGGGAATATTAATGATATGTATTTCAAAAATGATATCCAATGACCAATCATTATAGTGAGAGTTTCAGATTGCAATCAAGGTTCAGGATCAAAGGGCATCCAATGTAGAGCATCATGGCCACACGGGTCTTTGAAAGTCCCTTCATAGTCTTCTAGAGATTTGGAACGATCCGGGTGTGGGTCACAGCTGGTTTGCAATGGCTACAGCCATAAATTGACTACAAGTTTGCATACGTGTAACTTGCTCCCACAAGCTTCCAGCAGCTATAGTTTTGAAAGGAAATCAAATTCTCCAGCTTTAGATATGCATGAACGTTCAAATTCCTTTTCTATAGCAGACCCCCAAGCTGCAGCACTGAGCCTAAGTAACTCAGCGCACGTTCAACGCAGGTCCTAGTTGACCCACACAAAGATCAAATTGTTGGAGCCCTGCTTCACAAACGAAATGTCGATAAGGCAATAACAAAATTGTCTCTTTTTTTGTAAACACATTTCGCAGGTTCCAGACCAAATTTCTAGTCATGGCCGTATCTAAAATCACCTACGCAGAAGTCTTTTTTTTCTGCTTGGATTGGTTCTTGGGCCAAGCTCCGAGCTGTTGGGCCAACACCCATGCCTTATCCCATCCACCAAGTTTGATAGGTGATAGTGTCACCCCTCCCCTCTTATTGGGTTTGATCTCTGCTAACTCAGCTGCTTTGGAATCTGCACCGTTGACGTAGATTTGCCGGACAAACCACCTCAGAAGCGTTTGGGTGGCGCGCACCAACACGAGTTGTGGGAAAACACGATGGATTGTACGGATCGTGGATGATCCTGACTTGGACCACCGCCCACATATGGTTACGTTCCCCAAGGACACGGTGATTTGCAACACTATGCCACTCTCGCAGGTGAGAATGGAAAAGGATTCTGGGGACAAGTTCTTACCAACATGGTGGACTAGATCATTGAGTTCGATTTGATGAGAATCCTTTGCGAGAATCTTTGGTTGAATCCCGATCTATAATTAATAACAATATTAATATATATATTTAATAAATAAATCTTTAAACAATACTATGCTATATATATCATATGCATGTATATATTATATTACCATATATATATATAACCCCAAACTCCTCACCAACTCCTAGGCTTCACAAGAGGACCAATTCAAGGACACCGAGTGGATGAGGCTGGATGGGTCCAGAATGAAATTGCGGATAAGGTGAACATGATTTTGCAGAAAGGAGAAAACTAGTTATATCCATAATTTGAACTAAAGAGTGGCAAAATTATTGTGGAACCTGTTTTACGCCTCAAACCATGAAAAACAAAACCGATCCGTAGCCTTTCCCAAAGTACTGGGACCCGAACAAAATTCCCAATGACGAAGTGTTTTCGGACGGTCCTTTCAACGTGTAGCTCTTCTGGCTATTGGCTTCCTCTGGCACTGGAATCTCTGCTGCTCTGAGCTCTGGTTCCTGAGCCGTGGCTGTTTGAGCACTAGCTGAACCACATGGTACATAATCATGATATCGAACATAATAAGTATCACTCAATATGGGGGATCTTTAAAGGCATTGGAATATTATTGTGAATAGCCAGGATGAACTCTAATTCTTATCTTAATGAAAAAAACAAGCATATAATAAATACAACCATGTGTCCACTTCTTTCCAACGTGTGGCCATCAGCGCCGAATCGTCAGGACGGTCTTTGGTGGATTCTGCAGTCCCCTTGCCCTTAGGTGTTTTTTTGGGAACCTTGGTGCCATCCTTGATTTCTGGCTCTTGTTTTTTTTTTCTGGGGAAGCTCGGTGTCATCCTTGATTTCTGACTCTTGGGTTTTTCCTTGGGGAACCTCGGTGTCATCCTTCATTTCTGACTCTTCTGGTTCCTCATCGTGATCAGAACCTTCGAAACCATTTGGTGGAACAGTAGGTGGGGGTTCCACTTTGGCCCGACCACGGCCACGCCCCTTGCCACGGCCACGTGCTCCTCCAGGCTTCTTGCCAATGAGCTTGACCACCTTAGTGTCCACCCGGGCCTTTTCGACAAGGCGTTCGGCATCAGAGATCTTCTTGGCCTTGTTGGCCTGCGGGGAATGAATGTATGGGTTTGGGGCTGATATGAAAACACACCTCTAGCAATGACAACCTGGGAACCTGGTGGCAATGGGTCAGGGTCTTCTTTAAGAAACCGTATAAGAATTAAGAATTCGTAATTCGTGATTAGTCACCCCAGTTCAAGTTCTGGTGCCTTCAACTGTGCAGCATGCACATCCATATCGGTGTCAACATCTGGAAACATTTTCTCGAATTCCTTCTGGGCATCCTTTTCCATCTGACCATCAATTTCAGGAGGGACAGGCTGCACCGGCTGACGATCCTGCACATACAGTTGGCATCCCCAATTTGGATTGTTTTGTGTTTTTTTTGACTGGAAAGGGCCCCACACAAGATCAAGTTGAGAAGCCTTCACCAAAATATTGAAATCGATACGGTATCTCTTTTTTGACAACATAATTGTTGATCCCACTTGTGCATATAACGGTTATTAATCCTATTTTGAGACATTCCCATATGTTTAGATATATGTCTAAATCGGATGGCCATTTGACAAGGATCCCGAAAACAAATTTCATAATCAAACTCTTTCTGGAATCTTTATTTTTTAGGACAGCAACCCCTCCTTATCAGCTTGTCTTCGGTGGCTGGGGTCAAGGACTTCCAGAGACTTAGAACCCTTTTCCGCATCAAGGTCAATCACCATGGACTCAAGTTGCTTGCATAGCTCAACCTCCAAAGTGTCCATTGGCAAAGTGTCCATCTCATCAGGCAAAGTTGTCGTCTTAGCCTCATTCGGCAGATGTGTATTTACCAGAACTGTTCTTCTCTTGGATAACCCCATGGAGGAAAAATTAGGCGGAAACAAAATAACCTTATAGGAAAAGTCCATCATAATCATTGATGAGTTAAGTATATATATATATATGTAAATCATACCAAATGTTGGGTTAACAAGCCTTGTATTTTTTAAATATTTCTAAATCCTTTAGGTTTGGAACATGCTATTAACTTCAAAATGGCATCGCAAATCCTTAGCTTGAACAAAAAATGTGATCATTTGCGATGCTATAAAGGATCCTCTGCATTTTGAGGACACACACATATACTTATTCCTATTTGTTGTGACAAGTCCCGTAGACTTCAAGGAACTGATGAGGAAGGCAACTTACCTGCCGGCGTTGATTGCAATGAGATCGCGCTTGCAGGTGTGCATGTTCGGCTCAATGGAGATGGAGATGTGCTCGACTCAAGGTCCTGATGGGATCAGGGTGCTTGTAGATCCAAATGGATTGAGGGATTGAAACACCAAATCAACTGCAGCTGGTCAAAATTTGAAGGCATATTATCTATATATATATATATCATATATGTGATTCAGAGACAAGTTCCCTCACGATAAAATGAATCCTTGTTGGTGATCCTTTTCAAGAGTCGCGCAGAACAATATGTTTAGTAGGGGTGGGTATTGCAAACAAGAATGACATGGATATGTCTCAAAATGAGGTGCCCTTTTTTCCCCTTCAGTGACCTCACTTAAGGGGAAAAAAGGGCACCTCATTTTCAGACATATCCACATGTTTGTACCACCTTGCCTGATCCAAAGCTGCTGCCAGAGCCGACTCTGCATCCTTCCCACCTCAAGGGTTGACTAATGTTTTTGGATTGGAAAAAAAAACGAACCTCACCAATGAGGTAGGTTCAAAAGCAATTTCTTTTTTCTTGGTGCTGGGTGATCAACGCATTGATTTCTACAACCCATGCCTGACTGGTGGATCAGGTTCAAAAGGAAATTCTTGACAGTTGCAATCACAGGGCACTTTGCTTTGGGGGTACGCTTGGTCAGCTCCAATGCGTGAACCACTGCACACCGCATCACAGGAGCCTCTCGGTCGGCCCAATCCTGAGCAAGGTTGGTGCTTTGGGTTGACGGTTGGGATTAATTATTCACAAAACGGTGACCTATTTTTGGTGATAAAAAACACATGAAATAACATATATATATATATATGTATCATGCCAACAAGATTCTCTGATTGCTCCAGCACGTGCTTTCTGACCCAGAAGCAAATACCGCTTAGCCAAGAGCCGGAGCACTGCCTGGTTTTTTCTTCTGGATCGGGTTTAACATGTCTCCACTCTATTTGCTGCGAGCATCCTATAAATATATACAAACTGAATTTACATCAGAAATCAAAAATGTTTCTGAACAGTGGAAAGATGCCGCATGAGCCTTGAGGGTGGGAATGAAGCAGCCATCAAAGCTAGCATAGTAACCCATGATAAACCGCCAGTGCATCTTAACCTGTGCTGGCCGTTTCTGTGAGTATATCCTGAATATCTGAGGGATATAATATATATAAGTATATAAGCATATAGTGCAGTGACTTTATGCTGGTGAACAAAAAAAACCTGTTGGTTAAAGCGCCCAGAAACCATCTCAGCGCTGTTGGGTCCATCATTTGGTTTCTCCAGCAACACATGGTCCTTGTGAGCTGTTCGCTTGAATTGGCCACGAGTAGTTAAAGTCGTTTCCAAACCCAAAACCCCGAGGGAAATCAAACATAAATACACCAAAGATTTTTTTAAATATCCAACTGAGAATCCTTCCGGATACGGTCCAAACGGTTCCCCTCTTGAAGCCAAGAGTTCAAGAAGTCCTCACAGGGGGAAGGGGTGGACACCATACACAAATATGTCAAATCAATATGTGGTGTGAAAAAATAGGTAATGGCCACAACTCGGATGAGGTATAGTATAGGGTGAATTTTCCCCAGCTCTCTGTTCACTTTGCAAAACCCAATCCTCAAGAATGAACTTCTGTGTCTTCGAGTCCATGGCAGGTTGGCAAGCGGATCCGAGCTTGCGTGGAACCAAAAAAATCTGAGCATTACCCGGGTGAAGATGGTGGGCTGTACTCAGCTTAGCCATGGAATACCCAAGAAGATCCAAGTAGGCAGATAACTCAAAATTGGATAAGTATGCTCCCACCGATACTATATATAATGTAAGTATAGTTGCTTTGCTCACTATTTTAATTTAAATCATGTGAAACATCAAAACTGTATGAGTACTCCGATCTACAAATCGTAAATGATATGCCCCCAACTCTGGTTCAACCACCCAGGATATCTTGATTTATTGCACAGGCGCACCACTGTAGTGATCCCAAATGGCATTGCTCGTAGGCACCTTTGCATTTGCTGCGCACGGGTGGCAATGATATTGAGAATCAAAATATCTGTTTCTGGGCAACCCATTTTGTATTTAAACATCATAGGCAAACCAGATCTTCTCCAAAACTCAATAAACGCTGTCAAGGTGCAGGGTCAGGTGCGGGATTATGTGCATGATCATCTGCAGAGTCAGAGTCAGGGGAAATGCGAGCAGCAGCTCTACCATTGCGTTGCGCACGGTGGATGGCTATGGCTCGTTTCATTCTATAAGAAATTTAATGTGTAAAGTTTATGGGAGTTTCACTAACCATCCACAACTGAAGGGTGCTTTCATCTACGATTGGCTTCGAATTCTTGTCACTATCTTGAGTCTATGTAGAGTCTATCTAGATATATCACATTAGTTCTCAATTAATATATGTAACATCCGGTCCAGCTGGGCAAGGAACGATCATGGCTATGGCATGATTGTGAGCCACCTGAGCAGAATCCATACCTCGGCAGGGATGATGTTGGTATATAGTACTTCCGACAATGAACATCCGACAAATAGAGGACTAATAGATAAGTACCCCCGTGGGAGCATACTTATCCGATTTTGAGCTATTTGCCTACTTAGATCGTCAGGGAATTAATGTATAGGCTATATTAGGCTATATACTTATCTATTTATGTGTGTGTATATCTCATGTGCGCACTTGGAGCCCTGAAAGAACATGTAGTGAAATGTAATGAACCTAAGACCACGAAGATCATGAAACAAACATCTATTTCTGGTTGCTTGGGGTTTGAGGCCGATGTCTTGACACATGGCATGCCAAACGCACGCTTTGGTTGATTCATGGTGAATCAGAACGGCAATGTCGGGCACGAAGATTGGACCAAGAAACGGGGAACTCAACTGACCCACCAAAATTATTCAATCAATTTGACAAAAATTCGATAAGATGATGGTAAATCATGGTGAACAAAAAAAACCTATGCAGTGCAACTATTATTTTTGTGTTCACATGGGAGCCACTGCGTTTTTTGTTGCAGGCTCCGATTGGTCGCTGGCGGATCGTCCCCTTGACACCGCTTTGCCCATGGGGCGCTACTGCGACCTGGCCTCCTTTGATGGAAGGAGTGGGGGACACCACGGCAGCCAATCGATCCCAGAGATGAAGCCATGACTCAAGTGAATGTTCAAGGTGGTTTCAAATGGTTCTTCCCATCCTGATTTGGGATCATGAGTTCTAAATTGACCAATAGTGTATAGTATGTCCAGTTCTCAGAAAATTGGTTGAAACCAAGCAGGTGCCTGGATTTTTGTTGGTTGATTTCTAGCTCACCATGCAGAGCACCCCCGGCCACCCGGCTTGCGTTCTGTATGCGTCCTGCGCAGGACATGCCATCGCGAAGTCCTACTGGGCCATGAGGGCCGAGTGCTGAAAGGAGGACCCCAAGGGGTCCCAACCTTGGTCAACTGGAAATGGTGGTCTCATTGGATTGGTTAATGGGAAAAATTACAGGAAACCATGGATTTTCCCAAGAAATATAGGGGTTTCCTGTAAATTTTCCCTTCAACCAATCCATTGATGGTCAGGATTGTGGCAACTACTCTCCAGTAATTTAACATAGCTAATGAATCATTCTGAATAGGATAACTGGTATGATGTTAAATGACCAGAGGGTGTGCAAAAAAAAAACATAGTTCATGATTTCGTCATATTTCAGGTTTGTCTTTTGTGGTTGTTTAAACTATCCCAAATAATGGGTGAACGCATGAGCACAGCTGGGGGCAAATCGCGTTGATTTCGCTGTGGGTATAGCCCCTGATATTCCTGGATTTGCTGAAGGTTGCTTGTTATCTTCCGTCTGCTTACAACCCACTATACCCTCTGGTTATTTAACATAGCCATGGAAAATGGTTAATTTTGGATGATTTTCCCATTAAAACCTCCATTTATAGTGGATTTTCCATGGCTATGTTAAAAAACCAGAGGGTAATATATACAGGGAAACTATATATTGGGATGTTTGTTTGAGCCACTTACGATGAACATAATGTGTTGCAAGAGGTCTTGGTTTGGCATTCTGGCATCTAGGGCTGCAGACACTCTGCCAGACCATTGGTGAAGCCCCCCCTTTTGATTTTGGCCAATTAAATTGAATTATTTTCAATTGAAAAGTATAGTGGTTGCTAAGGCACCAAAAATAAAACTCTGCAGAAAACTGCCCTTGAAAGATCTTCATAGATATGCCCGTGAGATTCGTCAATTTTCCGGAAATTGATCCCATGGGACAGTTGTTTGAAGTTCCCGCTTCGACTTCCAGGCTGATAGTCTGGTTCACTTTTCTCCTGGAAACTTTCAGTCACAATCGCTATCAATTGCAACTCCAGGAGTTGCGGCGGGACACCTCCTCGCGTCTTGGCGTTCGACACAGCGGCTTGGGATAGGTCATGGCCATGGCATATGGGCTTAAGACGGTGGCAAAGTCACGTAGTGTCCAACCAAACTTGGGAATGTGTGGCAGATGGTAAACTAAAGGAATGGTGTAACATGATGTAACCCAAAGATTTGGACGGTTGAAGACTCCAACGCACGGATGGATTCAGTGTCTTTTGAGATAAGGATACTTGACATGTTGACTGCGTGGCTAGAAGTCACAGACAGACTTGTATGGGTCATTGCTGGCCCCTCAGCCCGCAGGATTTGCACAGTTTTGCTACTGAAAATTGAGTTACAACACAAATTTAGTGGAGACTAGCGGGATGTTTGGTGATCGTTTTGTTAGTTTCGTGACTTTCGTGCATGTGGGGGTTGCTACACACCCCACATGATTTCGTTCCTGGAACCCCGGCTTCACATCCTTGAGATGTGATCACCAAGGCCATTAGTGCCGCAGTCATGCAGCCGTAGGCAGCGGCTGCAAGGATCTTCCCTTGTGTGACTAGGGCATGGGCAGATGGTGAATGCATGATTGAATATTTGTTAAAAGATCAGGTTGGGAAACGGACATCGCATTCGATTCAAGTTACTTCGCCACATGTTACGTACACCTCTAGAACCGGATGAACCAGATACATACCAAACCCATAATTCTTGTGCAACACACCTCCTCGTACTATGATGTACTATGTATACATATACATACTGCATATATATATATATATACACACACTATATTATGATATTTTGGCCACCTTGTTTTTCTCACATCAACCAACTTCAACGCAACTGACGCCCATGTGACCGGCCGTTTTTCCACTGGGCCTCCGGCGCTGTCAAAGACCACAGCGACCGGATGCCCGTCTCAGCTGTCGGTGCCAGTCCAAAGCTTTGACGGCACACGTAGCCGGGATGCGCGATAAAGTGACAGCACCCACCTTCGAAAATGAAGCGAAATGTGTAAGGGAAAGAGGCAGACCCCAATATAGTTGTTATGTTGTTTGTATTTCTTCAGTGCGATAGTTTTTTTTGTTGTTGATGATTGATGGTTGATGGGTTGGGACATGAAGTGCCACTTGACAGTCGCGTGTGTAGAAGCGACGACTCCGACAAGAAGGAGGCTTGCGCTTTACATGCATGTATCGTCGAGGGGTTGTTCAAAAGGGTGAGCACCAGTGTAAAGGAAAAACACATCTTATTGAGGCGTACTGTATATACTAAAAAACACAACTTCTACTTGTATGATCTTGTATGTTTGATGTTGTTTCTTCTATGTTCGAACATCGCCTTCGTTTTTTGCTTGCACAGTTTTGTCTTATGCCCCCTTGGCACAGAGACTTTTGGGGATAATACCAACGTCCACCAAACGAAGTGCAAACTCCCAAAATGCCAGTGTCGGTCCCTGATAAATAAGTAATAAACTACAGTACTTACAGCTTGTCACCACTGCATTGCGGACATTACGGAATGACGTCTTTGAAAATTGACATGCAGTCCGAGCGGACAGCATCTCCAAGTGGTGAGGGCGGGTGCTTTTCCACACTGTTGTGCTTTCATGATCCTTTGCTTCTTTCTTTTATATAGTTTCAAGATTTTGCAATCCACTAGATATGGAAAACCAATGAACATCAATACTTCCCCCAAGCCAATAATCTGGAATTTCCACATCTACATCGGTTTTCTGATGGGATTTTGAGGGCACATTCTTGCCGTTTACCCTCAATCAATCGACCTTCCTCCGCTTCTCTTTGGCACTTCCCCTCGTCAAGAACACTCGGTCCACCCCGTGCTCCCTGAAACCGGGGGATGGCACAGGGTGATGTGCCGTGCTAGCGGAAGCCAATGCGAAAGAAGGATGAAAACGGTGAATAATCATGCAATGAGGTGCGCCGACAGTGTATCACACATGACATGATTGAAATGCTTATAGATGCCCCATGAAAGATGGGAAACGAATGCTATGCAAACTATACAGTGCCTGTAAATCATCATCAGCATAGAAGGGGTCCATTTTTTTATTGTTTTGCAAGCCCCTAAAACACAACTATCCAGCAACTCTGGACTGTGCTGCCCACCATCAATGTGAAAGGTTCTGTACCTCCAAATGTTGATGTTTTTGAGTGTGGCGGGAAAGGAAGTTGGGATATACCTAAATCCAGGGTTGAACGCCATCCGTGATGTTCCCCACCAATGGCTCACCTCATCCCGAATTATATCCCAATCACTCCATATGTATAGAATATTTACCAACTGTTCGCATCAAAATGCTTCAATTCGCCTCCGAGGTCGGCGCTGCTTTAATGACGCCGGGTGTGGCACACAGATATCCGAAATGCGATGGGCCTCAGATTGCATTGAATCTATATATGTTGTACATTCAGTTACTTCAGGTACTTTTCGGGCTTATAGGTGGATGTGTATGCCTCCTTTCCCCGGCTATTTCGCCTACCTAAAGCTGTATGTTTAAACGGTTTGACTTTGGGGGGGAGGTACCAACCCCTCACTTCCAATAGTGAGAACCATAGCAGAGTAGCGCGCCGTTCCAGTACTAAGTTCTCCCCGACCTCATGTGCTCTACAAAAGCCCCGTGCTTCAATACTAACAACTGATCAAAATTATAGTCAAATCAGGGGCAATTACACTTACAGCAGCCACCAAAAAGATAGAGAAGTAAAGTCCGACCAAAAGAGTGATGACTTACATGTCTATTTTTTGTGGGGATGTATAGCAGATCACTCACCAGCAAGTGGCCAACCCTCCTCGCCGCTGCTGTTTGGGATCAGTGCCGCTGAGCCCCAACTGGGCTGTCGGCCACTTGCCCGCAGATGGGCTGGGACAGATCCAAATCTTGGAGCATTAGCAGATGATTTGTGGCTGATTGTAGTGACGGTAATTAAAATTTGGAACGAAATAGTAGACATTTTGGGTAACTTTTGGGTAAATTATTCAATTCTTGAATAAATTATCTCCTGTATGTTTAAATTAGCAAATGATTGGGAGAAACATCCCAAGTAGTCAATGTTTAGCAAACATATTTAGATGCATATGTATACATAGATACATAGGCACATAGGTACATAGATAATGTATAGATATAAATAATATACACACATTTGGGAGAAGCTCAGTTGAGGGACTTACAAACCAGGATTTTTGGTCTTAGCCAGATACCAAGTGTATGTTTGGGTAAAGATGGGTACAGTAAAACAGTAAACTGCGCTGCAATGTAGGTTGATGTATTTTGGGGGTTGCTAGAATTGGGGGAATACAATGAATACAATGCCTGGTTGTAAAGCAACTTTTAGTTGCAGACTACGAAGCAAGATTTACCATGCTGCTGGCGTAGCCTTCGGTTTGCTTTGGTCAGCTAAACTGTTTTCTTCCGTTTGGATCTATCCTCAGCTTCAAGAATGACAACCCACGTCTTGAGATATGCAGTGACGCACTCATGTTCTTCCCCAGAAATATACCATGGGGCCCACACAAAGTGGAGATGTCAAGAGCTTCATGTGTTTGACCGTGGTTTGCAGTTACATTCCGGAGAGCTAGACCAAGCTAGTAAACACTCAAACTTCTTGGACATGTACTGTAATTTCAGCGGGTAAATCTCTACCATGAACCATGCTGTTTCTCTTGGGAGTTCCATGTCAGATTTCACGTGCCCGTCAGTACAGCATTGCAATTACAAATCCCCATGTCTTGATACGAGAACCACCTAAAGAAGGATATTGTTTGTTTAGTCTTGTCCTATTTTGGTATACAATGAGGGATATTATATGCTCTCAATTTTTGGCCTAAAGAGGAGAAGTATGATATTGTTCCTTTCCCGGTTGGATCATCAAATATGTATGTCAAACTTCATGGGGCAAATGATGCTCTCAACCAGGTGGAGCTTGGGGTTACCCTTTGGGAATCAAACTTGGATTGGCAGTGCAAAATCCCCTATGAATGGAGGTGTCAATAGGAAATTTATCCATAAATGATGGAGGATTTTCCATTGCTACGTTCGATTACCGGAGGGTATATCCCAAATTATGGAGGTCATCACCATGGCTACACCCCTTTCCAACCTCAACCGCACCCCACAGGGTACCTCCCCCCGATTTCCCCTAGGAGCAACCCTGGCTCAGGCTTTGACCTTATCCTGTAGCGAAGACCTTACCCTACATTACTTCTGAGCCAGGCGGGGAGATCTTGGGATCCAACGATTCAGGTAGCCATGCCGTCCGGGTTTTCAGGTGCTTTTCAGGTGTGTGTCATTTCAGAAAGTGTGGCGATGTAACACCCCAAGTTTTCTTCGATTATTTACCTGCTGATAGTTGTTGATACCTGGTGAAAATGGTGGTATTTCAGTGCCATGGTCGTGCAGCAGAGGGTGCCTCACTTCTCAAGTGGTGGTATGAGCCTCTTGGGCCTCATATGTTTGCAGATATTTACCCTCTGGTATATTAACATAGACCCTGAGAATAGCTATTTTTAGAGGAAACTAATCTTCCAATCCCTATCTACCAGGGTCTATGTTAATTTACCAGAGGGTACCTCGATTTCCATGGTAAATTACAGCAGGGTATACCATCTTCGGGCAACCGTGACAACCAGTCGTATCGCTGAATTCTCCAATTTTGTTGTCGACAACGATATTCCCAGTTGATGCCTAATTAGTGCCTTGCTTCCCAGTATTGGTTGAATGGAAAATCTGCAGAAAACCTTTATTTTGGGAGGTCAAAGCCCTAGTTTCCTGTAGATGTTCCCTACCAATCAATTGATTGATTTACCAAAGAATCTTTGATTATTCCCTATTTACCCATCAATTGATTGATTTTCCCTTAAACCAGTCAATCTTGTTTATCCAAATTACCTTTCAGTAAGCTGGCTGCCCAACAGCTGGCTGCAGAGCCAGGTCCGATGAGTTGCAACGGCCTGGTGGCCTTCATGGCCTCTTGGAGAGATCATCAGAGGAGGGTAGGGGATCTGACACTGGAAATCACTGGAATCCCCAAGTTTTCAGGTCATGGTGATTCATCCAGACATGATGACATGATGACATGATGGGGATACACGCAAAGGACAAAGTCGTCTCTTTTTTTCCTGAATTGAAGAAATTAGTTGGGGAAGAGCAACTATGGAAAGTCGTCTCTTTTGCTTCTTCCCGCAAAGTGAATGCAGGATTTTCGAGCATCCATGTTTTTTGACTGAATTTGCTATAAATGCAGCGTTCACTTGCGGAACTGAGGATATCAGAGAGTTATCTAGATGTTTTGAATGTTGCGTTTAGTTGGGGGACAGAAAATTTTGTGTAAGCCATTTGTCAAAAGGAGTTTGGAAGCCTAGACTCCCATGTTAAAGAGTTTTGACAGCATTGAAATCAACAGTCACTGCAAGGAACAGTCAGTGCAAGAAGGAGCTGCCTTAAAGAACAGTCAGTGCAAG
>BGPT01002218.1:32006-49847 GCA_003297045.1 Symbiodinium sp. clade C Y103 | reverse complement strand
GTGAGAGGCCACCTCGATATAGTGCGCTTTCTAGTCGACGTTGGTGCAGCTAGAGATCAAGCAGCCATCGATGGTGCAACGCCCTTGTTGGTTGCAGCTTATAATGGCCACCTCGACATTGTGCGGTTTCTAGTCGAAGTTGGTGCAACCAAAGATCAAGCAAGAAACGATGGCGCAACGCCCTTGTTGGTTGCAGCTGGAAATGGCCACCTCGACATTGTGCAGTTTCTAGTCGAAGTTGGTGCAGCCAAAGATCAAGCAGATACAAACGGTTCAACACCCTTGTTGGTTGCAGCTGTGAGAGGCCACCTCGATATAGTGCGCNGAAGTTGGTGCAGCCAAAGATCAAGCAGATACAAACGGTTCAACACCCTTGTTGGTTGCAGCTGTGAGAGGCCACCTCGATATAGTGCGCTTTCTAGTCGACGTTGGTGCAGCTAGAGATCAANTTCAACACCCTTGTTGGTTGCAGCTGTGAGAGGCCACCTCGATATAGTGCGCTTTCTAGTCGACGTTGGTGCAGCTAGAGATCAAGCAGCCATCGATGGCGCAACGCCCTTGTTGGTTGCAGCTTATAATGGCCACCTCGACATTGTGCGGTTTCTAGTCGAAGTTGGTGCAGCCAAAGATCAAGCAACAAACGATGGTGCAACGCCCTTGTTGATGGCAGCTCATTTTGGCCACCTCGACATTGTGCGGTTTCTAGTCGAAGTTGGTGCAGCCAAAGATCAAGCGGCAAACAATGGTGCAACGCCCTTGTTGCTTGCAGCTGTGAGAGGCCACCTCGACATTGTGCGGTTTCTAGAGGAAGTCGATGCCGTTCAACTGGAATTTTAGCTCCCAGGTGAATTTCAAAGATGTCCCAGAATCGGATGATTGAAAAATTTGAAAGTAGAGATGCGCTGCTCTTGTGTTGTCAGCCGGATAAACCCCAGCGAATTGAGGCATTAGTGTAGAAAAGAGTCAAAGACCCTGCTCAGAAAATGGTAATGTGGGAAAACATTGGAAAACCAACACTAAACAATCTGATCAACCAACCATTTCGAGGGGGTCATGTTGGATCATCCCAAATAGCGGCATACTCATGTTTTTCTTGGGCGCACGATTTTTTCAGACAGCCATATGTGTGCCATGATAGCGCAAGAAACAAGAGGATGCACAGGTGCATGCTATCATTTTTCTGCAGCGTATCCAAGATCGGCCATGTAAAATTCTTGTGTCATGCAAGCCCTTCAAAGGAGCACTATACACCACATACACTCCCTGTATCCAGATTTGTTTGTTGGTTGGTGATGTTGTCTCAATTTCACTGTCATGTTAAGAAATGTTAAGAAAAATGATTATATAAGATTATATCATATTATATCATTATATCCAAACCACAGAAGCAATTCAGTGGTACTCAAAAACTATTAAAACATATATTTAACTATGATTATAACAGATCAAGATCTTAGAATCCATTGAAATTGGTCAATCTCATCCATGTTTTCCGTCTCCAACTCATCAATTGTAGCCAGGTCGCTGTGGAGTTGATGAGAGATCGGGCCAGGGCCCAGGGGTCACCAGGAAAATTGGCATGATACCCTTGATGTTAATGGAATATTTATGGAATACTAATGGAATACGAATGGATTATCAACTGGGGAAATCCTCATTTGTTGATAGTTTTGAAAGATAAACAAGGTTGCTCCATCCTCTTACAGCTGAATCACAGCCGCAAGGGAGGTCAATTGGTCATTTGAGTTCCTTATTTGCCTAGTTTTATCCCTTGTGTTTGGGTGTTGGGCCTGGGAGCAACCCTGACACCCTTGGGGAATACCAAAGGAATCTCAATGGAATGTTGGTGGAATTTTCATGGTGCGGTTATGGAATATTAATGGTATTGTAGTGTCATCTATTGGTAATAGTACTGGTATGGTAATGAAATATTGGTTCCTAGAATCCGGGAATCAAATATGGTTAGCTCGGAAATCCCTTGCAATTCAATGGAGGTTTTGGGGGGGAAAATCATCAATTCTTGCCGAGGATTTGCTGGCAAGCCATGTTTTGCTGGCAAACCATGTTTGAATACCGGAGGATAATGGATGATAATGGTGGGTCAAACATTAGTTGGATGATGAGGAAGTGGTGGTGGGCTGGCGATGACAATGGTTATCCCCACCATAATAATGTTGGGTGTTTTGGTGATGCATTCTGAATTAATGAGGAATTCGGGGAAAAAAACCATGTAAACGTATATACAGTGGGGATGGGGAACCAATGAACTAGGATATTCAAGCAAGTGCAAAGAATAGGGGGTTAACGGGTTAACCATTCAACGCTGGGATCATCATGGTCACATTGAATGAATTGGATTGAATTGGGATCTAATGTTACCAAACAACATGGGAAATCAATCTTCCCCTGGAATTGGATGAAGGGAACGTTTACAGGAAAACCTGCGAGATATTAAACGTTCCTAAGAGCTACCAGGTTTTTTTTCTATTTTTTGGGATAGCCAAATCATTGTTTGCGGCTTGTGAGAAATAACCCAAAAAACAAAACCTGTCGTAGACTGTGGTTGTTCTGGTTTCTGATAAATTCGGGTTGGACCAACGCAACGTCAAAGAGAAAGGATTGACTAGTCAAAAACACTCTAAAACAAGCCATGTAAATTCCGTAGATGGGTTGATATGTTGTCAACTCAAGGATCATAAGTAATATTTGAAGCACTCTCTCAAAGAAGTATAGTCTTTAAGTTCCTTTGACTTGTCGCTTGGTTGGATGTTTAAAGGCACTCATTGGAAGCAAAAAAAATTGGATCAGCAGCCCAGGCCCACAGCATCTTGCGGCGAGCCATCACCAAGGCACTGGCTGGCAATTGCTTGGTGAACGAACCTCACCTACCAGTTATATAGGTTGTAGTTATACGTACTTTTTAAAGTCATATTTACAGATAGTTATACACTTATAGTTTTATACTTGTTTTGCGAAAATTTCCAACAGTTCCAGGAAGTTCCAATTAGTGGTTTTGTGCATTCAATAAGTGGAGCATATTTGGCAGTAAAGTAACCTGCATGGCAAATCGTCGAACTGGCCGATGGCTTCCAGAGAGCTATATGTTAAATTCCCAGAGGATAAGACGCACTTTGCGCAAGCAGTTTCTCCTTTTGCCTTTGGCGGAAAATCCTGGAAGTTGGATGGCCGCAACTTCTTGGGGATGATCCGGAAGGGTTCCGCGGGTGACATCCGAGCATTCAGCTTGTGAGAATCCTGTGTTTTTTTGGTTTGCTAAATCCCCACGATCATGGATTCTTCTAGACATTTCTAGACTAGACCTTTGTGTGGTTTGCAAATCCCTATTGTTGTAAAAATCGAATCATTTCATCCACTTCTTGTATTTTTGATGTCCATATTGGTTGATGTTTGATCCAGTTCGGTTGGCCGAAAAGATCACATCAAAACACGAGCCTTCAAGTACCTGAATCAGATGGGAAGGGGTTCTAGATAATATTTTACAAATGGATGGTGTATTCACAAAAAAAATGGTCTCGCCTCCCGCAAAAACTACCAGTTCGATGTGGAGTTTACCCACCACGAATGTAGATCATTTTCTTTGTCCCATGGGTCTTCCACATCTGGAGGTTTACTCTAGGGCAAGGCTTGGGGGCTTGATTCCGGTCCGAAACATCGCCAGCCACTGGCCTTTTTTGGTCCAGGAGCTGCAGAACCTTTGCATCTTCAGTGGAGATGCCCTCGAGATGCTCAGGTGCACGTGATTGATGTCAGGGTGGAGAAACGTTCATGGGATACGTGGGGGTGCGGGCCCCAGGCATCCAAAATGGTGGGTTTATAAGCCATAAATCTAGTCCATATGACGGGTGATATTTACATGAATCTAGCTGATCTAGCTGGCAGGGGTATTTGCTACGGAGCACGGGATGCACATCCAAGTACCACTAAGCCTTGGTAATGTGAGAAGCCCGATAAACCATCTGAAACCGACCATTTGGTGATCATTTTAATTGATTCCAAATAGGGGTATATCGGGTATAACCAATCATAAAGCAGAATTGGGGATGGGTGATCAGTGGGCTTCCCACAGTACTCCTTAGCGATTCAGGCTGGCAATCACCAAACCACCATGGGATTTCGGCAGGAACCATTTCGGGTTGGACCAACCGAAGGATTTCTATGGTTTTTTTGTGGGTCAACCTTGGTGCATGTTCGGGTTTCAAGGGTCAAGCAGCATGGATGGGTAAATATTCGGGTCAACCTGAATGGTAAGGTGATGTAAGGTGATGGTTGGCAATTTTGAGATATCAATTAATCTCACTGGCCAAGGAGTACGTTTCCGCAGGGTATGTAAGAGGTGTGATGATGTCAAAACTCCAACAATCCAGTTGTATCTATGGGATATATATATATATATATCCCACAGAAGTGGAGGTTTCCTAAAATGGGGGTACCCAAAAATGGATGGTTTATAATGGAAACTCCTATTAAAATGGATGATTTGGGGGTACCCCCATTTTAGGAAACCACGAATCCCAGATTCGGGTCGCCACTCCCAGGCGTTTGATCCCTGGCGGGTCCATTTCCCACGTCTTCATCAACTTCCCAGAACCGTTGCTTGGCCTCGGATCTGGACTGTGGATTTGTTGCTGATCAACACACCGCCCTGTGGATCCGAACACTTTCAGAAAGGGTACACAAGACCCCCCTAAAATAATACATCATAGTACTGCTTCTCAAGAAGGTGCTTGGATCCATAGGGGGAATTGTTTAAGGCTGGAACCTAAGGATATGTACTGATGCCACAGATGAGAGATGTAAACAAGGCGAGACATTGTCATTGTGTGGAATACTCTGCGCCCCAAGAAACACTGAGATGTTGGGAAGTGTGACTAGGAACATCATCTCCGAGGGTTTCTGAAAATCCAAGCAATCTGCGCAAAAGAAGAGACTATGGAGCTTGATTCATGCCCACCTTGTAACATGAGTCAGAACTTAGGCTATGTTGAAAGGGGTCCTCTCCATCAGCTGCACTTGGAGTTGAATCTGCTTGTTGATGTGGCGAGATCAAGATATGTTGTTCTTGATTTTGATCTCTGTGACCCTGTCAGTAGCACCAAATACTGTACTATCATGTGTTATCCTAGTCACCAAAAGTTGATTGGCCAAGTCAAGTCAAAAATATAGTCCAAATATAGTCCACATATATATATATATATATTGATAACCAAAAGTTGATATTGATAACCAGAATCAACACTCCCAAAACTGGTTATGCAAATGTCCAAAGATCGTCCATTCCGAGATGTCCACAAGCATACAGCGAGATGAGATGACCAGCAATCACATGCCGCAGAAAACCAAATGGAATTTTGAATCCCAAAAGTACTAAGCGAAAAAATTGGATAGTATCCCTTGTTTTTTTTTCCTGGGGATTCACGGAATCAATGTTTGGGACACTCTCAGATTTCTTTGGCGAGCACCTCAAGTCGATTGGAACTGAAGCTGTTCATCCTCGGTTTCAGTTTCAACATGGACCAATAAATAGGGACCAACAATTTGATGGTTTATGATCATGTTCTGCCTATATCGAAGAACAAGTGTCTCCAATAAGAAAATGTAATTGATATATTTCTCCATTAAGAAATGACCGTTTTCCCCAATGAAAGAATCCATTGACCCACATGGTCAGCCACAGGCCCTTCGTCTCCGGAAACGAAGCGGCAGAGCAACTTGGCGGTGCCGGAGGGCTCTACACGAGGGGGGAAGTGCCAGGATGGATAGTTGCTAGTTTAGGAATGTTTAGGATGTGTTGTTCAATTCTGTACTGTAAATATATTTATTATATAATATAATCCATCATTAGTATTATAACTATAATCTAAGAATATATCTGTAGGGATATATCATATCATATTATATCATGTTATCATTAAGCATTATTCATGCTAATTAACCTTGTCGATGTTTAATCATGGCATTATTAACCTGATTAACTAACCCTTGAAATTTGTTGTTTTTAACAGGGTATCTGAGCATCTAAGATTGGCCATGAACAGATCTGCACCACAGTACCAGGGTGAAGCGAGCCAGACCCGCTTGGTACCCCCCCTGGCAAGCCGGAAAACTTACGTACATGGAACTCAAAGCATGCAATTGTCAAAAGGAGCATCGTCGTCCATGGCGCCAATTTCGGGGGTTCATGTTTCTTGTCCATTATATCAATATGTGGTTAAGCAATGTTAACCAACCATACATGATACTCATCGATGACCAGAACCTGGAAAACTACATCTTCGGCCCGGCGAGCAAGGTCCAGTTTCCACATGATGACCAACGAGTTGTTTTTGCAGCGGCTCGGCGTCGTGTGAAATAGCGAGACAAGCCAGGGTCACCGGTGGGTTTCTCTGATATCATGAGATATTCTATTGGGGAGGTAGGAGTAATAAATACAGGCAGATCGTTCATGAGAATAGACATGTATGTTCTAGAGCCAAATGAAATGGTCCCAGTCATCTCAGCTGGTGGAACATCATTTATTGCAATCTATATACGATTTTCTTACATTGCCAGCTTACACTTGTCCGGGTGCTTCAGATTCATGGCGTTCACTTGGCACCGCCACAAAACCGAAATGAGCATTGTTTTGTGAAAGAAACGATGGATCAACTATATAGATATGTGTGAACTATATGGTTGGATTTACCCTCTGGTAAACTAACATAGCTATGGACAATCACCATTTTTGATGGGAGAATCCACTATTTCTATGGCCATTTTCAATAGCAAACAGGTAAATTACCAGAGGGTAGTTGGAGGTGTTCCATCTGTGTTGCTCTGGGATGCTGAACAACTTGTGTTCTTTGGGACTTGTGTAGACCACCAGATGCCTCAGGATGCATCGTGTGTTGGAGAAGGGTGGTGGAATCACCATTCTCTCGGACAACCAAAGGCAAGCTGCTTGACTTCAGGTGGTTGGATACATTACCATCTGGCAATCAAACGTAGCAATGGAAAATCCTCTATAAATGATTTATAAATGGAGGTTTTGATGGGAAATTTATCTACAAATGGTGGATTTTCCATTGCCACGTTTGATTGCCGGAGGGTAATCCCAAAAGCATCTTTTGGTGATGTCTTAATTTTGTTTGAAAAAAACTCGGCCCCGTGTTTTGCGCTTGACCTCTGGGGCTCCCACATGTATTTTCAAGAAATGCACACTTTAAGAGATGCCACAGGTCCAAAAATGTTGAATATGGGTGACAACAAATGTTCACTCTAAAGGGGAATCTATAAAAAGTGAATATCCTCTGGTAATTTGTCATAAATATGGTCACATATGTTTGCACTTCTTAATAGGCAAATCGTGTATATTTATGCGGCCATTTTCCGACTGTTACATTACCAGAGGGTCGGCTTTCGTATTTTGCTGGAAAGCAGATGAAGGTGACCTAAGAGATGGTATCCCACGCGCATCGGCAGCTATATGAACTGGGTAAATCATAGAGCGAAGGGGGTAAGAAATGGTAATAAGAAACTGGGTAAGGAAATATGTGGATCTTGACTGATCCTGAGATATCCTGAGCCATCGAACGAATTCTTGGATGTCCGATATCTGATTAGAACTAGTTCTTTTGGACAGGTTTGAGACTCTGGCATTCTCATCACCGGGTAATTGATATCCTGACCACTTCTTTATTCATCAATATCTAGGAGCACGTTTTTTGCTGGTTGCTAAACATGTTTCTTATGTTCATATTTCATCGCTGGTTCCCCAGTGCAGTGGCGACAGCTGCGATCCCGGCTTGCCATCGCAGGTACATGAGAAGTTTGGCAGAAACTGCAGGGCTCTCAGGGCTGGTGTCAGCCGCTGTCAGCAATGTTTTGGTTGATGGTTGTTTTTTTTGACCCTTATAGATCGAATTACCATAACAAATAAGTCATGAGCTTGTGAATCTCCATGAGCCAACCATCATGAGGGAGTCTGGCGGTGTTTGACATTCACGTGGTTGTGGAAAACCAAGCTGTGAAGAGTTGGGGAAGTTTCCAAAGAATGTCAAGGAAACCTCGTTGTCAATGGTCGATTCCAACAAAGGGTGATTCATCCAGCTTGGGCTTGCATAATCTCAGGACCCAACGGCAAAATGTTTAGGAATAGCCATTCAGGTCCTGGGAGAAGCACTTCAATAAGTGTAGGGACTATATGCAATTAATTGTGTCACCAAAACTATAGCGTGCTATACTATGCTATACTGATATAACTCAATTACAATGGGTGCCCCAGATTGAAGACTTTCTGGGTATGGACCCATGGAGCAAGTTGCCGAGGCCGGTGGCCCGTCGCCCCAGAATGGGCGATGACATGCAGCGAGGGAACGTGTTTGGGCTTCATTGCCACTGCTAGTGGCTAGAACCAAGATGAACGGGGGATATCATGAAGCCATGGGCTAGGTATGATAGGTTCTTTGTTGATCTTTGCTGACAAGATGAAAGTAGGAACAGAAACACTTGACCGAGGAAAGATCTGGATGTCAAGTTGCAAGAGTTGGGAGACTTAGAATTTTCAAAAACAACAGCAGCTACATTGCTAATGATAACGGGTTGATGGATTCAAAGTTGTCGAAACCTGCACACCTGCTTCCAAGTAAACCTTGCTTGGGTCGGTCAATCCGTTCATGTTCGCTATAAATGTGACATTAGATACATATCATGCTTAGTTGAAATTTGGCATTCTTGGAGGATTTCCAACTGTTGACCATACTATATATTACTACGCAGATCATGCTTGGTGGTTCACCTCAGTCAGTAAGTAGGTTGTACCCCCGAGTCAATTGAGCAGAATAAGTAGGTTGATCGTCCAGATATATAAAAGGGCTGAACTACAGTATTCAACAGACAAGTACCTGCACATTTGATGATTATCTCATATTATCTACCCGTTCTATTCCCATATCAGGATAGCCAATTCGCCATGGCCTGACCATGATTAGCTCTGTGCAGGTACCATGCATCACAAAAGATGTAAGGGAGAATTTTATGCACGTTGATGTACAATGTAAACTAATGTAAACTACATACTCATTCAATCATAGACCAGTGTCATACTCATCCGATTTGCATGAGTATTGACAGGCCCCCTCTTGCCGGTGGTTGTATTTCTTGGTTTTGAGCTGAGTCCATGAGTGTTTCCAGAAGGTCAAAATCCATTTGCGGGGCTGTTGCATCCAGCCACTGCATTCTAAACTTGGTTCACAGGAGTTCTTTGTTCTTGCACAGCACAAAAACAAGCTTTAGAATAATGGGATTACTTCACGATTAATCAAGACAAATCATTTTAAAGTGACGGGTTCTTCTCCACTTGAGTTTGTCTGAAAATAGGATACCCTCTGGTAAACTAACATAACTATGGAAAATCACCGATTTTAATGGGAAAATCCACTCTAAATCACCATTTTCAATAGCTATGTGGCTATGTTAGTTTACTAGAGGGTAGCCCAAAACCCCAAAACCCCATGGTTGATCATGATTCTTCCCTGCCACTGGGGATCAATCCCCCATCAGACAGCAGGTCTCGTGCAGCAAGGGCTTTTCGGATCAGTTGGCGACCTCAGTACCAGGTGTTTGACCCGTATCGGTCTATGGCACTATGATATGATAGAAATACACAACATAAGATATGCGTACATGCTATAATTATGTATGAATTCAATATATTTCAATCTACATGTCATACATTCACAGTGTATTTGATATTATTTGATTTATATATACATATATTTATATATGTTTACATATATATATATATATATGCACCCTGATATGGATTTGCAATCGTGATACTTGGATTTGAATCATTTAGCAAATTGGAGATCGCATGCAGTTCTGTCAGAAGCCTGGGTTGAGACAGAGCCCAGAGCTGGTGAGCTCCATATAGGTGGAGAGAAGCGACACGTCACATGATGGTCGATGGATAGTAGTGGGGTACCACTTGTACCACTAACACGGACTATGAGCGATCTAAGGGTGATCACAATACCATAATACCTCTGGCAAATGAACAAAGCCATTATATATTGTATTACTCTGTATTATTATCATTGTTATCATTATTTTTGTTGTTATTGTCATTGTCATTACTAATCACCAGCTTAGATAGGTAATTCATCGAACTCATTGGGCCATGGCTTCCACAGCTGAGGTGGATGTGTCCGGTGCCGTGCAAGCAGCAGAAACGCTGCATGGGGTGCCCATGCCGGGTGATTGCGGTGACCAGGTTCTCCCATTCAACTACACTCTGGTAAACTAAGATAACTGTGGAAGATCACCATGCTAATAGGTAAAGCAATCATAAATGAGCCATTTCAATAGCTGCATATGTTAAATTACCGGAGGGTAATCATTGAACCTTGCAATGGAACACGACAATCTAGGGATTGAATGAAAGTTCAAGGTGTCCACATAATGTTTACTCATGTTTATTGTTTGGGAGACGGGACTAGTCAGATCAACCTGTGGCATTATTGGTTTCGATTCAATTCCATTCACATCTTCTCAGGGTGCAGCCAGTATTGAAGCGACATGAAGCGACAATATACTGGATTTCGGCATGTTGGTAAAAACTAAAAACCATGGTTTCCTGCAGATGTTTGCCTTAAATCCATCCATTCAGAGATAACCTCTATATGGTTTAACATGCTTTAACCTGGTTTAACATGGTTCAACATGGTTCAACAGTTTGACCTCAGTTTTTGTAGATGAGCCCCACACAGGTGAGCCTCTATCAAGGCTGGCCCAACAAGCACAGCGGGCACCTCGTTGGGAAGCCCAAGAATGATCTAAGCCATGGATTGAGTCATCATTCATATTCATTACAAACAGTGGCTATAAAAAACATCGTATTTATTCGTATCTCATCCCATGGAATCCATGAAATCCCATTGAAATCCCATGAAATCCCATTTCAATCCGCATGTTTCCACACAAATGCCACTTTCGATCAGCGAGGTCAAGTCGAGTAGCTACTTCGACTCCCACTGGGCCAAGGGAAAACGCGTGGATCGCTTCTACATGCAGCTGCCGGGGTAGCCCAGTATAGCCCATGAACGCAGGATATAGATGGATATCGATATGGTTAGCCAAAATGTGCAGAAAATGTGCGGATAAACCCATGTGCAATGGGTGTTATATACAAGTTTATACAATTATGTTATAATATATATATATATATACACTAATCTATATAGTGCGTGAGTGTATATCTATCAAACATTGCCATGCATGTCAAGAGAAATTAGATTCGTTGATAGCCCAATCCAAATGAAATCACTGGCCTCAGTTTTTTAATTTTCGGGGAATGTCCCAGCACCAGGATGGTCACAGTCTTCTTGACCTGAGGCGAAAGAAGCGCAAGAAGGGCTGAGAAAGTGGCAAAATGGTGTTTGTTTGAGAGATTTTCCTTTGCAGTTAGATTGAATCTCCTTTAACTCCCTTAATTCATAGTGTGCGAACTGAAAAATCACAAGTTTTAACAGGTAAATTATCGAACTACATGGGCCATATCTTTCATGGTAAACTGTTGAATTATCAGAGGGTATCAAAACAGTGTTGGACCTGTCCATCAGACTCAATATGCACCTCATTTCCTTCGCATGTAACAGCAGCCATTGGTAAAAAGTCAACGTGTTTCACACGTGAAATTGATGATTTAGTGTGAATCACAAGGGAAAATTTGCAGGAACCCCCTATATTTGACGGGAAAATCCATGGTTTCCGGTTAAAATTTTCCCATTAACCGATCCATTGTGTGAAACGAAATCTCCAACCTTTGGCTGTGGTGAATTGATTTTCAACCTGCCTTTGCCTGATTTTTGACGTGGACTTTTGGCTGCTGAATTCGCACAGATGATCACAACATGTCCAGAACAGGACCAAATATGGAAATTGTTTGCACACATGTAGCTTCTGGGGATTGGTTGCATGTCTTCTTTCTGAAAATTGCATCTTGTTCTCAGGCAGATAAGCCTGATCTTTTGGAAACATTTTGAAGCCAAGCCTAATTCCATGTTTCTATATCAGCTTGCAGTGACCATGCCGACTTTTATTGAGTTTCACTTCTCATCCGGGTCAGCTTCCACCCTTCCAGGGTTTCAGCAGAATCATCCACTTTTGCTATTTGCCTGCCACGACGCGGCCTCTGCTTCAAGGTTCCATTTGTTGGTCGCCAAGTGCCAGCAACTATCCTGGGGATTGTGTCAGTATTTGTTTGGAAAGTTTGAGTAGGCTTTCCCCAGCATGTTTTTGATTGTCAAGGTATTTTTTAAATACGTGATTTACTTTGATGTATTGTAATGTTTCTCCTGGGGATCTCTTTTAATGTGGCCAACAAGTATCGAACATGTTTCTCCGCTTCATTGAATGGAATCGTTTAAGGGAAAATCTACAGGAAACCATGGGTTTGAATGCCACAAATAGGGGATTCCTGTAAATGGTGAGATTTCTTTTTGTTCGCCACGTTTTCGTGGAGATGTACGCAGGCAATGTCGGCGGCTGCGGCACAAGAGTCCGATCCCAGAGATCTTTTGATTGCCAGCCCCATCTTGTAACGCTTAAAACAGCTACCATGTATATACAGATGATGCCTTTATACATTGTGTATTATTATACAACTGGGATGATGATGATGATGATGATGATGATGGTGGTGGTGGTGGTGGTGATGATGATGATGATGATGATTATTATTACTATTATGATGATGATTATGATAACATAATTTCATCCATAGGAGGCGATCACTTTGAGCTGGTCGTTTCAGCTTCTTGAAATGTTCCTTCCTGACATGAATGATTCTTTCTGATGGATCTGGATTTAACCTGTTAACTAATGGTGCCTTTCAAGGCTGTTCAAAGATGTTTGTGGTGCTTTGCCCTATTCTCTGCGAACAGCGGTGGTTTCAAAGTTATAACACGTGTGACATTCGCTGCAGTTGAAGATTGTCCAGACTGGAAAGGTTCAACAAGCGCCATGGAGTATGCAGCATTGATTCTTATTGTGAAGGTTTGGCGCGCATCTCTAATGGTTTTGCAGCTCCGTTGTGAGAGTGATAGTACTGTTTATAGATTTTCTACCCATCATCTTATTGCTTTGTAATTCTTTGTACACATACACATCAGCGCCCGGGTCTTGCAGCAATGGAGGTGTGCACGGAGGTGTGTTTCCGGGCATCGGGCGAGAGGCTCACCGTCCTTGATGAAGAACTCCATGGCCAAACAGCCAAGACAGTTAAGAAAGCCTTGGCAGCGAAGTTTGGCGCTAAGGTTGGCAGTTCCAGATTCAAGCAGAGATTATATGTTGAAGATAGTTTGCATGAGATCCGTGATGATGAAGTTCTAGATCCTCCACTGAAGATCCAGCTGGTAGTCTTGGAATTCTGGCCAACTGATGATGAAGAAACGCAGAAAATGATCTCAGCATCTAGAGACAATGACTTGGTTGCTCTTGAGCAGCTTCTGCAACAGCCAAGAAATCCAAATGAGGCAAACACAGATGGCGATACGCCCTTGCTTCATGCTGCAGAGCATGGACATGTTCACCTTATGGAACTGTTGCTGGAGGCTGGAGCAAAAACCGATGAGCCTGAGTTTACCCAAGGGTGTACACCACTGCTTGCTGCAGCTTACCAGGATCACCTGGACGCTGTCCGTTTCTTAGTCGAGAAAGGTGCAGCCAAAGATCAAGCAGCAAACAATGGTGCAACACCCTTGTTTGTTGCGGCTGGAAATGGCCGACTGAACATTGTGCGGTTTCTAGTGGAAGGTGGTGCAGCCAAAGATCAAGCAGCAAACAATGGTGCAACACCCTTGTTGTTTGCAGCTGGAAATGGCCACCTCAACATTGTGCGGTTTCTAGTGGAAGGTGGTGCAGCCAAAGATCAAGCAGATAACCACGGCGCAACGCCCTTGTTGGTTGCGGCTGGAAATNGGAAGGTGGTGCAGCCAAAGATCAAGCAGATAACCACGGCGCAACGCCCTTGTTGGTTGCGGCTGGAAATGGCCACCTCGACATTGTGCGGTTTCTAGTGGAAGGTGGTGCAGCCAAAGATCAAGCAGCAAACAATGGTGCAACACCCTTGTTGTTTGCAGCTGGAAATGGCCGCCTCGACATTGTGCGGTTTCTAGTCGAAGTTGGTGCAGCCAAAGATCAAGCAGACAACGCTGGCGCAACGCCCTTGTTGGTTGCGGCTGGAAATGGCCACCTCGACATTGTGCGATTTCTCGCAGACCGTTGTGCAGCCAAAGATCACGCAGAAGAAAATGGTGCAACACCCTTGTTGTTTGCAGCTGGAAGGGGCCACCTCGACATTGTACGGTTTCTAGTCGAAGTTGGTGCAGCCAAAGATCAAGCAGCCAACAATGGTGCAACACCCTTGTATCTCGCGGCTCTAAGGGGCCACCTCAACATTGTGCGGTTTCTAGTGGAAGGTGGTGCAGCCAAAGATCAAGCAGATAACCACGGCGCAACGCCCTTGTTGGTTGCGGCTGGAAATNGGAAGGTGGTGCAGCCAAAGATCAAGCAGATAACCACGGCGCAACGCCCTTGTTGGTTGCGGCTGGAAATGGCCACCTCGACATTGTGCGGTTTCTAGTCGAAGTTGGTGCAGCCAAAGATCAAGCAGCAAACAATGGTGCAACACCCTTGTGGATTGCAGCTGGAAATGGCCACCTCGACATTGTGCGGTTTCTAGTCGAAGTTGGTGCAGCCAAAGATCAAGCAGCCAACGAAGGTGAAACGCCCTTGTTGCTTGCGGCTCAGAATGGCCACCTCGACATTGTGCGGTTCCTCGCAGACCATGGTGCAGCCAAAGATCAAGCAGACAATGATGGTGCAACGCCCTTGTTTGTTGCAGCTCACAATGGCCACCTCGACATTGTGCGGTGTCTACTCGAAGTTGGTGCAGCCAAAGATCTTGCAGATAACCACGGCGCAACGCCCTTGTTTGTTGCAGCTCAATATGGCCACCTTGATATTGTGCAGTTTCTAGTCAAAGTTTGTGCAGCCAAAGATCAAGCAAATCAAGATGGGGTAACACCCCTGTCAATTGCAGATCGAAACAGCCACCTCGACATTGTGCGATTTCTCGCAGAGCATTGTGCATCCAAAAGATCACGCAGATGAAAATGGTGCAACACCCTTGTTGGTTGCAGCCTGAAATGGCCATTTTGACATTGTGCAGTTTTTCGCAGACCATGGTGCAGCCAAATGGCGCAACGCTCTTGTTGCTCGCAGCTGAAAATGGCCACCTCGATGTTGTGTGGTTTGTGGCAGACCGTGGTGCAGCCAGTGCAGCCACAGATTGATTTGTCACTCACAATTGCCACCTCAATAGTCATGCAGCTTGCTTTGGTTTGCTTCAGAAGATATTGATTTTGTCGTTTGTAAATGGGAACAATGGGAAAATTTGGTGAAGGGTCTTCTTGTGTGGAAAGAAGAAGCCAACATGGCAACGTAGTCAAAATGATAACCAAAATTTCAGACAACCATGATGGAAGGAAGGCATCATCAGTATATGTATTATGTATTGTCATAGTTATTCTACGGGTTCAAATCACAGCTGTTCCAAAAATCGGTCTAAGGGAAATGTTACAGAGAGGCATGATCTTTTGGCTGCTTTACTATGAATCCATACTTTCCACATGGTTTCCTGCATGTTTTCTTCCCCCAAACCCGGGGGATCTTTGGCTCTTCACAGCAAGGCTGGTGAAGAAGGCGGACTCAAAGCTGAAAGGAGGTGAACTCGGTGGAGGGGATCCTGGCTGGTGATTCACCAGCCCTGATAGCTATGGAAATCTAATGAAATCTATGGAAAAGCACCATGTTGTTCGTGGGTCAATCATGGGAAATCATTGAATTCAATGGCAATTTGGTCATGCATTTGCATTGTCTCCAAAGCTATGTTTGATTCCCGGAGCATCTATGGTGTATTTACTGTACCCTCGTGCTGACTGGATGTGGTAGATGACATTGGTCAACAGCAGAATGCCAGTTTATTTGATATTTCTACCCATGAATTTGTTGTTGATCAGTCATTTGTCGTGCTAGCCACAGCATGGCCACAGCTGGTTTTACGCTGAAATACAGAATTGCATGGCAATTGCACACATTTGCATTCTGGCAGTGCTTTGTTGGGCAGTTCATCTAAGAATAAAATGCCCTTACCAAGTGGAGTGGGATTGCTTTGAAATATGTATTCCACTTAGGAAGCCATTGGGTCATTGGGTCATTTGGTCATTGGGTCACAACCACTTCCTTGGTGGGAAGCGGAATCGGTCCACCAGAGTGCCCATAACGCCAAGAGATGCACTCCTGGACCCATAGATTCATTGGTCATTTTGTCTCTCAAAGATCAGCCGGTGACCACACAGCACCAGCCTGGATCATGTATTTGTTGCTTGGTGAGAGGCGATACTCAGTACTTTCAAAGTCCCTTACTCCAAGTGATTCCCAGGGGACTTTGTTCCTCAATACTTCAGACTCAAAGACCACTGAATTTTCCTCAAAAATGGCGCCGTCATTTCTTCGACTCCCAAACAGTTAACTGCTGGTTCGTCGGACACCGGCAGTCCCGGAACTCCGGAACTAGATTCCCCAAGAACTCGATGACTTGCTGGTTCATCTACATACTAAGCGGGTTGTGTTTGGGTCAGCAAGGTAAACCCCACTTATAAACATATTATCTATGACATACTCGTAACATTCTACAGCTGGGTTTACAGCGTACTCAGTGACAATCTAGTAAGCGCAAGATGCCACACAAAATGGGTTTCGACATCAACCATCAAATTGGGGATGGGTCAAAACCTATTAGTATCATGTTTTTGATGGGATGAACATCCATTTACCAGCCAATTTGGGGTTCACTAGGTACCAGGGTTCTGACTCATAGCCAAATATCACATGTGTTTTTTGATTCATTGGATTGGTGTCAGGGAAAATTGAAACCGGAAAACCCTTTCATTTGGTGGTAAAAAAACATGTAAAAACCATGGTTTCCGGTGAAGATTTTCCCTTAAACCAATTCAATGATGATGATGATTCGTTTGACCTGTCGTAGCTCTTGTGTCGGATCAACTACTCACCTGGCTCCAGGTGGTGGTCTCATGGGATACTTCACGGGAGGTCCCAAATATGACGAGGCGCCAATCCACCATGGGTGTTTCTCGGAGGGTGCAACTTTCTTGAAATGGTGGAACCCCAAAACCATATTTAGTTCAATATATGTTCATATTGAAATTGCAAAAATGGAAAACATATGATAAAATATGAGAGAATGGTCTAATCTTGGATGATTTGGGGGCGCTCCCATGTTGGGAAACCTCCACTTCTATAATATATATAATATATATAAATGTATATATATATATATGTAAATATCATCACGTGTTTTTCCCACTAAAATTGTGACCAAAAACTTAGTTGATACATGTTGAGACAAGAAATTGGCGCCACCCCCATTTCAGGAAAGCATCATTTTGTTGCCATGGCTTGCGGGCTTCATCGTTGATCCGGAGCAGAGGTGCGAGGTAGCCTCTAGTGATCTCATTAACCTGGAAATCCTATGAAATCCTCATGTTGAATGGTCGAATAGAGAAGGAACCCAGAAGTGGATTATTATAACTTTTTCTAGGTAATTGTCATATCCAATTTTTTTTCATTATTTTTTATCCAGGTCAGAAATAGAACATAATGTATATATATATATATATTACGAAAGCCAGCCGAAGGCCTGGGCTGAGTATAGGTATAAGCGAAGCGAAGCGAAGCTAATCTGGGGGGTGTGGGGGGGGG
>BGPT01002218.1:0-27829 GCA_003297045.1 Symbiodinium sp. clade C Y103 | reverse complement strand
TGTGTAGTGTAAAAGGGTCTCTGTGTAAAAGCGTCTCTGTGTAAAAGCGTCTCTGTGTGAGGAATTGGTGTGTAAAAGGGTCTGTGTGTAAAAGTGTTTGCGTGTAAAAGTGTCTGTGTGTAAAGAGCATACAGTGCAAAGAAAACAACGCCGCCTGAGCATTTGTTTGGAGGCTGGCTNTGTAAAAGTGTCTGTGTGTAAAGAGCATACAGTGCAAAGAAAACAACGCCGCCTGAGCATTTGTTTGGAGGCTGGCTTTCGTCCCCCCCTTCTCAGGTAGATCATATATATATATATATCATATATATATATATGATATATATATATATATATCATATATATATATATATATCATATATATATATATATCATATATATATATATATATCATTAATAAATTGATAAATTATGTATGATTATATCTATCCATATCAAAATTCCCTGGAGTATGTGGGATTGTCCACTTGTCAGTTTCGATTCCCAGTTGGAAGCCGTTGAGGCCATCGAAATCTATCAGCAAGCCGCCAACCAGTACAAGATGGCCAAAATGTGGCAGGAGGCGTGGGATTTCTTCCGGTTTGGTGCCCCCAAAATCCAGGAGTTGTTGTAACATTGGATATATCCCCGCATGGGGATACCGTGATACCATTAAATAGCCACGTTAATATGAAAGCGATGGCCATGTAAAGGATCAAAGTTACATCTCTTCAGTTGGATCATGTATAGCCTTCCAACTCTCCGAGGAAACGCACCAGTTTCTTACTAGCTGATGCCATTCTTTATTGTCCAGGTTGGCTTTGTTCTCAACTGCAGTATCTCCATAGTTGCTGTGCTCAGTAAGGTCTTCCCCGCCGATCTGATGATCGTATTTTCCAGACGAAGATGATCCCTGAAGTGATTGTAACTTGCGATCGCAGCTGGTTTTTTGTGCTTACTCCTGGATATGTCCTTTTACATTATACTTAGCAAGCGAATTTACTTGGTGCTTCACGCCAGTTACTGTAGCAAGTGGCTTGTGACCCCAGTTGTAGGGTCGGTAGGGTTAACTAACCCACTTATGATTCCTCGGGTGAACCACCTTCAGTAGTTCCTAAGATAAGATCATCCCACATCCCTTAGTGTTGGTTTTCTATATCCCAGTTTGTCCCATTGATATCCAACAATTTAGATTCCTATTGGAATAGTTTTCCAGGATTTTTCAGGTGGGTTAAATCCTCCATTCCCGCAGATTCTCATCATCTTCCCACGAAATTTCAATGTTATTCTCAAGTTCTATCCCCATCAAACCCTATGAATCTGGATCATAGATTCAATATCCCAATGTTATTCTCAAGCTATATATTCCCATTAAACCATATTAAACCCCATGATCTGGATGAATCTTTTTGGCATCCCGACATCCTATCCCCAGGCTGGCGACTGCTTCGTTCAATGCGCCCACTGCGCGGAGAAGGGTGGCTCCACTTCGGACCAGGCGCAGCTCGGTCATTTGGATGGGATGCCAGGCACCGTAAAGGGTTTATAAGCTTTAATGGTGTTAGGGGTGTTTTAATGGGGGTTTAATGGTGTTGTTATGGGAAAATCCTCTATAAATATTATAAATGTTGGTATTTGCTAAGTGTTTGATGATATTTACCCTCTGGTAAACTCACATAACTATGGAAAATCACCATTTTTAATGGGAAAATCAACTATTTCTATGGTCATTTTCAATAGCTACGTTTAATTACCGGAGGGTATACTTGATGGCTCTTACCACTTTCTAAGTGGATTATAACATATTATAACCCCCATGAAATAGCGGGGATAAGTAGGGTCAATCCAGCTATAGCTATAACTAGGGTGAACTAAGCCCATTGCTGGGATGGGCCATCAAGTGGCTGGCATGTTCTAGGTTTATTATCCACTTTGCAACTGTGATGCACATCCAAGGTTGATGGGGGTTATCTGAAAAAATATGAAAATAATTGAAAATAGATGAAACCCCATTCCATCCATTGGTTAAGGTTCATTTTCCCGATTGAAACAGCCACGATGACTATTTTCAGACACCCATAGTGGGAATATGTGTCTAGTCATGTAATTGAAAGGGAAATAGGATGGGAATATACTTGGAACTTGGAATATAATGGTCCGTAGCCGGGATCCATGAATGCATCTTGGAATATAGTTGAGACACATAGTAGTGATTTTATTGAACTATTGGGCATGTAATGGGAAAATTGGTGGGAAAATCATCTCTAACTAGGGTTGCGTCAACCAATTATAGGTGACTGATTCCAAAAAGACCGGAGTTTGTATGGGATTTAACATGGATTAAATATGATGAAAATGGGGTACACTCCCAAATGGCAGGTTTTTATATATATATACATACTGGTACAGAAGATGATGATTAAGAAGTGGCTTTCGATGGATTTGGGGGTATATACCCTATTTTTGGCCGATCCCATTTGTGTAAAGTATATGGACCTTTGAAATGATATGATGGTCTACATGTTCTAATGTATAGTCTGATATGGTATATGTTTATGCTTCCCCCCAAAATGGGCCAACATTTTCTGAATTTGGAAAATCAGGGTGTGTAGCAGGGTGTGTAGCAGGCACTGCAATGTAGCAGGTAGCAGGATTATCTAGGTTTGGCCTAGATGAGGGTGCCCAATCAGGGTTGGAATCACCTGAATCTACAAGATGGTACCCCCGGTTACGGCAACTAGATTCTTCTTTTATGCTACCCCCATTTTCACCAGTTCCAAATACCATAACCAAAAGCCCTGCTTACTGGTAAACCAACTTCGCCATGCCGACCTGCGGCACCACCTTAAAGTCCTCTAGTGATTCGGTATCCATGGCGCCAGGCCAATTATCTCTCTGAGGCTGGCAACGCGGAGCCCTCAGCTTGAAGCAGCGAGTGTTGCATGTCGTGGCTGCCAGTTATGCCCATTGAATGATAGAGAACATGATGATTAACGACTAACCACTGGATAGAATCAAGTACCTTATTTTCAGAAACACAGATCTGTTGATGCGTCAACACCTACTATACGTATACATACGTATACCATATTTGGGGGAGTATATAAACATCAATTTACCAACTATTCTAAGGTCGAACAGGATAGCAGGGTTTGGCTCCAATGCCCTTGTTGCGAGTGGATAACATAATGAAAATGGTTCAACATTCTGATTAGAGGTGGTTATATTTAAATCCGAGCAGGATTTTACATCTTTTTTGGGGGAGTGCTTTAATATAAACCAGAGGATTTTGGGGTTCCAAATTGTGAGACAAGCCCAACCACTATTTTGTGGCGACCTCAAACGACCAAGCCCCATAAATTTAATTACACCATGGGCAAAAATGGACGAAACCATGATAAAGTAATCAAGCAAACTTAAACCAGTGTTGTTTTCCACATAGACATCTCTTCGTCAGCTGGGGAAGGGCCGAAGGATCAAGGGAGGCAACTCAAGACTCAGGTTGAGGATTTATTGTAAGATTGTCCAGACATCTTATGGAGAAGGGCACCATGGGGCACAACATGAGGCATGTACATACTCAACGGCATTTCTGAAGATAAGGTAGGAAGGAGATCAAAACTGTTGGCGAAGCTTCTGAAAAATATGATGCAAAAACTGCCTCCGGCAAGAAGAAATAACCCTACAAAAAGGTGCTGGCTGTGTGTTTCATTTGTCATATTTCCATGTCGACTTGGGATGTAATTCCCATTGAAACGTTTGTTTCAACCACCTACCAGGATTGTTGTAAACTGGCCTTTGGTCATGCTGATTTTATTCTGGGGAGTGTACGGAGTTGGCTGTAATGTGACAAATCCAATTCAAAATGGGCATCGGGTTGAAGCACCAAGCAGCCACGTTTGACATATTTTGCTCAAGCGATACCGTTTCTGCTTCTTTGCATATGTTGAACTCGTAAACTGGCAAACCGCCAAACTCACACCAGAAAATATTTGGCATGGGTTGGATTGGATTATTTTGTGCTTGTGAAACCTTGATTGATTCTTTTTGCTGGCAAACTTCACCATTGCTACACAGCTGTCAGGTGTTGAAGAAAGTGTCCACTGCATCTGCAGTGGAACAATTCGAGAAGGTGCGCGGTTACGGGTTGGCTACTGTTGCAAGGGACACCAAACACACTCAGATCGGCTGCTACATGGGTTGAGAAGGAAGCAGAGACAAGCAGAGCATATCAGAACTTTTTGAACCTGATCTACATCTACTTGTAGATACAGAACATTGCAGAACCAAACGTTACATGAACAGATACATCCCAAACACTCCCCTGCAGCTAACATGATTTGCCAATCCACATCCACAGGTTACAGCGGGCATGCCTTGCCATCTCACTTGAGAATTGGTGATGGATCCGTGGGCTGATAATCCACTTGGGATAAACCCCACCAGAGGACTTTCTAAGGGTCATTAACAACTGGCTAGCAGGGATGAACGGTGAACAAGCTGAAACGACTTCCAGCCGCCGCGCTGCCTTGTCATAGAAGCCCATGACAACCTCTTTCTAATCGGAGCTTATGCAGATGTTGACACTTGCGGCAACGGCCATGAATGCTCCCCCATGTGTGGCAGAGGATTTAAAGTCACCCAACACATCTTGGAGTCCCCACGCGTCAGTTTGATGTGGAGGAATGCAGCTGATGGCAATTTGTAGGATGCCTCACATGCCAGAGAAGTTGCAGCGCCCTCGTATGATTGGGCCCGACTTTGCAGATTTCACCGTAGGAGATGCTTAGTATAAAGGTAATTGTCCAAGCGACCCTTATTTCCGGTTGGTCAATCTGTTCCAACACATGAATATACATATCGATGTGCAACATGTTTGCACACGGACAATCATATATCTTGGCTCGGACATACCTGTATATATACACACGACAAATGTAGTACATATGGATACAATGATTTACATATATATGTAGATAGAACTGCAAACAGATATTGTTTATATTTGTAGATTATATACTCATCTAGATGTATTGGAATCTATATTGGATTCATTATTTGGTTTTTATAAGGAAAACATGACAGGAACATGGGGAAAACCAAGCCAGTTTCGCCAGTTCCCGGTGAAGAATTTCCCTTAACCAAACTCATAGATCATATATATTCATATATGGTATACGTATTAGTACTGATGGATGTTTATAGAATATATAGATGTGTACTACTATATAAGATTAGATAAGATTTACCCTTACTATATGTTGTTTCTAATTAGATCTAAGTAGTATATACATACCTATAGATATTGACAACAGTATTACCAGGAGAGTGACCATGACTATTTATTGAAAGCAGTGTTGCAATGTATTAAAATACATTAATGTGTAATTACATATATATTTTATATATTATATCAGTACTTATCCCAACCATAATCAGTATTACTATACCACAGGCTACCTATAAAACACCCAATGGGTTCCCCAGATTTGCCTCGAGGCCATTGGCATCTACAGTGCTGCCGGGCGCTTCCAGCAGGCGCTTTGGGCTTGAAAGTTCACCAGCAGAAAGCAGAATGTCACCAGCGGGAACTATGTTTTTTTTCGTGGGGATGTAATGAGGATATAATGTGGATACAATATGGATATAATGTGGATATATTGCGAAATGGTGGGTAAATATACAATGGGATAAATGGGTAATAATGGGTTGTAGTGGGTTGTAATGGGATATAATCTAAAATTATCTAAAACTACTTGGAGGATCATGCCACGGATCGTCAGTGAGTAGCTGTGAACAATAACCCATCTATAAATGGGAATATCTAACCCGAGTTACCAACCACTTACTAAGTGGGATGATCCTCCAAGTATAACCCCAAAAAGATACAGAAAATTGGAAACCTGAAAAATATGGGGAATGCATCATCGAGTTGCCTTGGTGGCCAAGGGATGTTCCTTTCGGCCATTAGCTGGGTTGCCTTGACCCATCATGATAGGAGGTGTATTTTGAGCATCAATGTACCTGTCAAGACCGGCATAGAATTAGATCCGGTTTGGGGCAACAATGGGCAACATATATATCTGTAATTTGGTGGGTAATGGCGAGGGTCTAGGCATTTAGGCTAGTTGAGAGATCCTCATTGAAATGCTCCAACACATCTGCAACCTGGACAGCTCCAATCCCTTGACGTGGATGGTTTTTGATGTGGCAAAACTGTATCTATGGAACTGGAAACATTGGAAACCTTGAGGGAATACACTTCGAATGAACAAAAACACATGCATATGAACTCCAAAGATCAAAACATAAATCCTAGGTTTGGATCCAGAATAGGAGTTTCGCAAAGACATCATGTTTCCTCTAATCCTCAAAAATGTGACATGGTCAATATGTAGTCGACAAGCCAGTCAACCACAACTTGCAGAGGGCTGGTACCCCACTGACTACAGATTCTCGATGGCTTTGATCCCTCCCCCTTACCCTTTCGTTATTTTTATCCGACATTTTGTTGGATCACCATAGTGGAAGGCAGGAAAGTTGCTGCTGTCCATCGCGGAACTCTTTGAGGCCCTTTCGGGCAACCCTCCGTCACCCCTAAAGCATGAGTTCATGTGCTACGAAAATCGCGCACCAAAATACACTGCCTACAGCCTCAAACTATATCCATGCCGTCACTCAGCTTTTCTATTTCGGCTGTGTTTGTTTTTTTTCAAGATTTTGGATATTCCCAAGTTTGGCAGCTGCCAAAATTCAACAGTGCTTTACAGCATGCAATCTTTTTTTCGCGATTCCATCCCCCTGGTTTCCGACAGATGAGTCAAGAACTTGTCGATTTTAGGGATGAACACTATGTTTCCATCCACGTTGGGGGGTCAACTCGGGGGAGTTAAAGGGGAATGGTTCCCTACAAAATGCAGGAACCAAAGTTGAAAGGGTAGCCTCAAAACTATTTTGTAGACCAACAAGATATTCCACGAAGAATGGTACAGGGAATCTTCCGAAATGTTCATTGGACCAACCATATATACATCCATATACATCCATATACATCCATATCCATCCATATCCATCAATCCACTATATAGATCTATCTAGATATGGTTTCTTCATGCATATCTATCCATACCCCCAAGGGGCGGGCCAAGTTCAGCCAGGCTGAAAGGTTGCAACACAAAGAGTGCAAGGCCTGGCAGGGTGGGAAGAAATGATGAGAAACCATGGGGATTGGGGATAGTTTTGGGGGGGGTTAGCCTGACGAACCCACGGGAGTTGAAGCAACAAACAAATGCTATGTATAGTGAAATGAGATTGGACTTTGAGGGCAATTCTGACTGCTTGCTTTTGAAAGAGTGGTCATTTTCCACAACATTTCGAAAGGCCTGATAGGGCATTTTGAGTTGTGCTCACTGTCCTTTTTGCAAAGTGGCTGAACACATGACAATATCAAACATCTCCATACCAGGAGCTTCTTCAGTCCTTGTGGATCAAAAGACATACATACCACAACTTTTGAAGTGTGGATTTTCTATGAGCACACTGTTACAGTATTCGGGCACTGTCCTTATCTGTCCATATGTTGCAGCAATTTCCAGGCTCCTGTTCATGTTGAATTCAGCCACGTTTCATCAGGTTGCCAACACTAAAGTTTTGTTGTCATTTTAATGGGGACAATGGTGATAAACATTGATAAACCATCGGGGTTGGGGGGGCATCCTATTTTGAGACTAGAATCAACTACTATATGCTTGTAAACCATTGTACAACATACCATGACATACACATCCTCTCAACTCCAGGAATTCTACAAGCGAGCAGCTGAGATGTTCGAGCTCGCCGATCACTCCGAATCCAATTTTTCCAAGCCAGCGGACCCAGCCGGGTCAATTTCGGACCGTCCAGGCAGGGGGAGTTCACCAATGCCATGAAGGTAAGATCGCCACAGAAAATGCTGTACCCAATTGTAGACTATTTATAACTAGTATGTAAACCTGGCCATTTTCCATGGCAAACTGTGCGATTTTCGGAGGCTACTCCTTGTTTTCAAGCTTACTTGGTGGTTCATCGACACTTCGTAAGAAGATTAATTCACACCAGGCACTGTAATTCAGTGGATGAACCCTACTGATCCCAAGGACAAAACCAGGGATGTCTCCTCCCAAAACGATTCGTGGCTAGTTCGCGTCACCAAGTTTTCCCCTCACTGGTTGCATCATGGAAAACCCCCCAATGAATTTCATGGTGATAGCCATCCCTAGAAAGATGCCGTGACTGTCTTTTCAGGAGGTTCAAACCTGTTAAAACCAGGGTATTTCAGCATTTCATGCAAATTTTCAGGGAAAACCCAAAAGTTTCAACCACTAGATATCACTATGACTTGGAGTTGTAAATGTAACCCTTCCCCTGCACAAACCACCGAGGTGCAACCTGAAATACGCAGAATATGCGGCCAAGGTGCGACCGAAAAATGGTGAGTTCACGAGCCAACATAGGAATTGAACCAATAAGAATTGGGATTGAAATGATTGAACCTTCAAGAATCTGATATGTTGCTGTGTCTGCAAATTTGCGATACCCAGAAAATGGCAAGTTTACTGTAATATGTTTAATTGCAAATTTAACAATCAATTCAATCTGATATGTGGGGATATATGGGGGATTTCTAGTATCAAGAATTGCTATCGAACCATCAGAATTTGGCGAAGTCAACTTTTATCATTAGGGTGTTCTCTACCAACGATGGCCTTGACTTTCCTAGGTTTGGATGGATCACGCCCTTTCAAAAAGTTAGTTTACAGATTAACTGGTTCAGCAGGTAAATGTGCAGTTCTTGTTGAACTGAATATCATAATATATCATATGTTTGATGGTTGTTTGCCTCCCATGAAAAAAGCCCGTGAGGATTCGTCTTTTTCTCACAAAATAAAGAGCCTGTAAACACCAGCAAGTCACCAACATCTCAGTTTGATCAAATCCCAAACTCTGTTGCTTACAACCCCTTGAAATCCTCAAATTCCTGCTTGAGGCCAGCATTCCCCAAAGAATCCCCCACAACCATCATCACCAGCACCCCAAAATCCAGGTCGATCATCATTTTTTGCATTGACGTATTCCGTATTTTGAGACCGTGTAGTACACCACATGAATTTAAGATAAAACCACACATGAAATGAAATTCGCCCTGAATCCAAGATATACAAAATCACCTGACCGGGACCCCGGTATTCATTCAGATGTTCAATTCTGCGGCTGTAAGTCCCTGTTTTTCCATCCAGGAATCCCTGCGTCATTGGGACCTTGGGACCCACATGGAACCCCCTTCGAGGACGGCGACCTGCCTGAAGCGATTCGGATCTTCGAGTCGGAAGGTACCTGAATTGGAGGTACTATACCTACCATGTATAAGGCCTATAGGTAAGGGCCATGTAAGGGATTTATCGCCCAAAAATGTGGCTTTACAATGTTTTACATGTACCATCTGGTTTTGGGTGGCTTAAGTTGATCAAATCAAAGAACAGCGCAGAGTGGAGCTTTAGCATGTTCAACACTATACAAGTGACTGACAAAGGCAGACATAGGCGCCAAACATGGGTATGGGTCAATATGGGGCCGGTCATTTTATGGACTTGAAATCAGCCATTTCTACGCATTTCTTTACATTTCTTTCCATTTCTGGGCTGATAATTTGCCCCATACCCTCTTGGTGGCTGTGAAAAAACTAGCAAAGCATGAAAATTTGAACTTGAACTCCGACTTGATCAACCAACACGTGGTGAAGGAAGAACAAAGCTGAGTTGACCTGATTGAAGAACGGAAACAGAAAAACTTGTGTTTATGGAACATATCCATCATGTTGAATAAGTTTGCAGATCTCCAAACCAACTGGGTTGGATTTTCGGCCGCAAGACTGAGGAATCATGGGAATATGATGGATTACACCAAGAAACCACTTTAGTCTTGAGACCCAGCAATGCAACCACGGGACATTCACCGACCATTGACCTATCATGGGGAACCAGATACTACTCCGGTACTCAAACATCGCAATGGAAAATTCTCCCGATTTACTGTATTATAGATGATGTTCAGAGCTAGAAACCCTCATTTGCAGGAGATTTCTGAGCCAGCTATGTTTTGATTACCGGAGGGTACCACTAGCTTTGGGATCTTTTGGAAACACTTGGGAACAATTGGGGTTATGAATTAGCCAGTTTTTTTCCGTTGGGGAAAGTGCCAGATTTGTTTGAGGGAACATTTACCGGAAACCTCTGTCTTTTGGAAAAACCCTGGTTTCCGATGAAGATTTCTGTGAAACCAGTCAATTGACTTCAATTGATATAGTGTTTGATATGTTTTTTCGCGATTGACAAATTTCCATAGCCATGATTCCCATGATATTCTCAGTTGTCCTTTGATTCATGTAAATATAGATATTAGATGATATTAGATATTCCCATGATTACTGATCCACTAGATGCCTCGTCTCTGCTGTTTCAAACGGATGTAGTTTTCTTTCGGAGCGTCCCATTCCGACGTTTCGCGTTCGTCGGTCCAGGCGAGAAAGCCTTGGGAAAGACCTTGCTGCAGTTCGGCGCCAAGGTCCGAGTCCAGGGGACGGTGGGCTTTCGGACACCGCGGATGAAGGTAGGAGGAGGAAACCAACAAGGTGGGGGACACCTTCAGTCGTGTTTGTTGGTTTGTAATTGGATGAACAAATGAGGATTTTCCAGGTTAAATTGCCAGAGATGCATATAATTTGTTGGTTTGTTAAACCCATCAAACTATAGTTGTAACTACCATAAACCCAAATGTTGACCTAGTGAACTGAACCAACCTGGCTATGGGGCTCCACCTTGCAGGACTTTAATCAGTGCCACGCAAATGCAGCACACCCTTTTCACTTGAGCCATGAAAGCTCAATGCCATAGTCACCATGCCCAATTGAGCCATTAAGAACAACCGTGTTGATTGGTAATTTGATATAAGGGGTTGTACTACCTGGTATATTGGCAATTATTATAAGCCATGGTAGGGATAGCTATTTACCAACTAGTATAATCAATGGCCATTTCAGGAACTTCAATTAGGAGGTACTTACCATATATAAGGCCTATGTTTTTGGGCTATGTAAGGGAATATCTCCAGAAATATAGCCTTACATGGTACAGTACCTCTATTTTAGGGTCCGGAAATTCCCACGGGTATAAATGAATAGATAGAGGGACTTTTCCCTGCTCAATTGGGGGTCTTTATTGGATCCCCTACAACTGGGACCCTACAACGCATGACCTCCTGCAAATGGTTACTGGATGGTGACTTCACCACATTACTTTGATCCCTTTGTGTGCTGTCTAAATCCATGATGTTTGCTCGTTAAATCTTGTTCAATCCACATTTCTGGCTAAATTCCTGGAAATTATGATAGAAATCACTGATAGCAAGATGTATAATATATAGTTTGGTGCTTTAATCTGCTGTTCACATGTACTTAACCATTTCAACAAGAAGCTTCAGAGCATCCAGCAGATTGGCCATGTTCTTGCCTTGGTGGAAATTGTGGCAGATTGCCGCGTCGGATCCAGCTTCATTCTTTTTGGATTTGGGATGTTTGTTTATACAACAGTTCGGTGTATATAGAGAAGTCTGAAAATTCAATGAGGTATTGCAGCCTCTCTGTCGCAACTAGTCCACTAGGGTTGCAAATCGACTTGTAGGACAAGGATCATACAAAAGCAAGAGACAGCAGTCACAGGTCAGAATTTCAAACCTTGACAACCAGAGAGATCATTTTTCGAAGTGGTTTTTTCCATGGGTGTTCCACGTCTCATGGGAAAACCTGGGGTGTGGTGTCTACCTCCTTCAGCTGGTGGCATCATGCAGGAGCATTTCCTCAATGCTGGCATTCTGCATTTGGTAGGCGCAATCCGTCGCGAATGTAGTTCGTCCCTATCGTTGTGAGTGGTGAAAAATTAAAGGGGATATATGATATAATAGGGTTTTTCATGCGATAGGATATGAATGTGCTACTGATGGAATATTGATGATTACCCTCCGGTATCCTCAAACATGGCTGGCTGGGAAATCCCAAAACTAGATGAAGGTTAAGAGTTGGAAAACTACCGAACCAATTTTTTTTTTGGTCCAGCTAGCCATGGAGCTGACTACCAGAGGGTACACCAACCTGGTTCATGATGAAATTGCCCAGATTTCTTGAAAGAAATTGATGACCAATGGAGTGTTTTTTCAATGGTATCTCTAAAATATCTTTAAAGGATGTTCGAAAATGTGTGTGGTGTTTTGCCCATCTTTGCCTTATTTTCTGCGAACGTTTGCGAGGGTTTCAAACGTACAACCCGTGTGACATACGCTGCAGCTGAAGCGCCAGGGAGTATGCAGCATTGATCATTATTATGAAGGTTTGTGCATATCTAATGGTTTTGCAGCTCCGTTGTGAGAGTGTTTAGTACTGTCTATAGATTTTCTACCCATCATTTTATTGCTTCGCAATTCTTTGTACACATAGACATCACCGCCTGGGTCTTGCAGCAATGGAGGTGTGCACGGAGGTGTGTTTCCGGGCATCGGGCGAGAGGCTCACAATCCTTGATGAAGAACTCCATGGCCAAACAGCAAAGACAGTGAAGAAAGCCTTGGCATTGAAGTTTGGCGCTAAGGTTGGCAGTTCCAGATTCAAGCAAAGATTATATGTGGAAGATAGTTTGCATGAGATCCGTGATGATGAAGTTCTAGATCCTCCACTGAAGATCCAGCTGGTGGTCTTGGAATTCTGGCCAACTGATGATGAAGAAACACAGAAAATGATCTTTGCATCTAGGGAGAACAACTTGGTTGCTCTTGAACAGTTGCTGCAACGACCACGAAATCCCAATGAGGCAAACAAAGACGGCCAGACACCCTTGTTTCACGCTGCAATGCAAGGACATGTTCAACCTATGGAACTGCTGCTGGAGGCAGGAGCAAAAACAGACGAGCCTGAGTTTGCCGACGAGTGTACACCACTGCTTGCTGCAGCTTACCTCGATCACCTCGACGCTGTCCGTTTCTTAGTCGAGAAAGGTGCAGCCAAAGATCAAGCGAATAAACATGGGGAAACGCCCTTGTATGTCGCGGCTCAAAGGGGCCACCTCAACATTGTGCGGTTTCTACTCGAAGGTGGTGCAGCCAAAGATCTAGCGGATACCGATGGTGCAACGCCCTTGTTGGTTGCAGCTCAAAATGGCCACCTCGACATTGTGCAGTTTCTAGTCAAAGTTGGTGCAGCCAAAGATCAAGCAGATAATCAAGGTGCAACCCCCTTGTTGGTTGCAGCTCAAAATGGCCACTTTGGCATTGTGCGATTTCTCGCAGACCATTGTGCAGCCAAAGATCAAGCGAATAAACATGGGGAAACGCCGGAAACGCCCCTTTTAGTTGCAGCTCACCGTGGCCACCTTGACATTGTGCGGTTTCTAATCGAAGTTGGTGCAGCCAAAGATCAAGCGGATACCCATGGTTTAACGCCTTTGTTGGTTGCAGCTGAAAATGGGCACCTCGACATTGTGCGGTCTCTAGTCGATGTTGATGCAGCCAAAGATCAAGCAGATAATCAAGGTGCAACCCCCTTGTTGGTTGCAGCTCAAAATGGCCACCTCGACATTGTGCAGTTTCTAGTAGAAGTTAGTGCAGCCAAAGATCAAGCAGCAAACGATGGTGCAACGCCCTTGTGGGTTGCAGCTGAAAATGGGCACCTCGACATTGTACGGTTTCTAGTAGAAGTGGGTGCAGCCAAAGATGAAGCAGCAAACGATGGTGCAACGCCCTTGTGGGTTGCAGCTCAAAATGGCCACCTCGGCATTGTGCGGTTTCTAGTCGAAGTTGGTGCAGCCAAAGATCAAGCAAAAAACAATGGTGCAACACCCTTGTGGGTTGCAGCTGGAAGGGGCCGCCTCGACATAGTGCGGTTTCTAGTCGAAGTTGGTGCAGCCAAAGATCAAGCAAATAATGATGGGGTAACACCCCTGTCAATTGCAGATCGAAATGGCCACCTCGACATTGTGCGATTTCTCGCAGACTGTTGTGCATCCAAAAGATCACGCAGATGAAAATGGTGCAACACCCTTGTTGGTTGCAGCTCGAAATGGCCACCACGACATTGTGCAGTTTCTCGCAGATCATGGTGCAGCCAAAGATCAAGCAGACAACGATGGCGCAACGCTCTTGTTGCTCGCAGCTGAAAATGGCCACCTCGATGTTGTGCGGTTTCTGGCAGACTATGGTGCAACCACAGATTAATCTGTCACTCACAATTGTCGCCTCAATAGTGATGCATCTTGTTTTGGTATGCTTTGGTTTGCTTCAAAAGATATTGATTTTGTCGTTTGTAAAAGGGAACAATGGGAACATCCACCATTTGCATCCGTTTGAATTGTATCGGAAATTGTAGTGGAATATGTTTTTGCAGTTGTGGGGCCGAAGGCACCAACTCGGAAGACCTTGGTGGTTTTGGTGAAGGGTCTTCTTGTGTGGAAAGAACCAGCCAACATGGCAACGTAGTCAAAATGATAACGGAAATTTCAGACAACCATGATGGAAGGAAGGCATCATCAGCCTCCCCTGTTTTCCGCAACTAGTGACAGAAAGACATACTGCTTTTCTCTCTTGTCAATGTAGGCCAACGGCAAGATCTTACTGGCTCCCACGATGTTCTTGGTTTCACATCTCCACAGTGCATGGGGTCCATGCAGGTGGTGACAGCGTCACGGTGAATCTGGCGTTGGACAAGTATAGGCGAATCGGTACCTGTTCGGGGTCAACACGTCAGGATTGGTTAACATTTCTGACCAAGCCAATACCAAAGAAAGTTTTCGTCAGATTTCTTGTATGAACCATCCATGTTTATCCATTTTGGGGTTTGGGTACCACAAGTTTGACCGAAAACCCGATTGATGGTTGTTGGAAATTGTCCCCGCAATCCTTGGGTGACATTCAGATGCGACCCGGTGCGACATTTAAAACCCACCAGTGTAGGTTTTCTGTGCAGCTACAGCAATATTAATCTAATTTAATATAGTTTAATATACATTTCCTCGACCAGATGGATTCTGGACTCGCTTTGATCAGTTCTTTTTTTGGGGCTGATCAGGTTGGTTGGGTAGCCAGGGGGTACCCTTGGATTTATACTATACCGTCAGCATTCGCCCCAGGTTCGTTTGACAAAATCCCCTTCAAGTTGGCCTCATGTTCGGTTGACGACATCCCGTTCAAATTGAACTTGAAAGAATGATCACCTTCATTTGTGGAATGCATTTGGAAACAGTGATTTGTTCCATTGATATGGTGGCCAAATGATGCCGATTGGTTGTAGCATTCCAGCCAGCCAACAATGGCACAAGTATTTATAGATACATTTCAAGGACATCTCAAACCCAAATCCTGGATTTGCTCAAAATGAGAGCATGGTTAAATCTACCATTGTTGGAAGCTACTGGGATCATTGTTTCTTATTTTCATGGTCCTAAAATCAGCGAATCCGAGAAAATGGTAGCATTCCTTTGAAATGTACTCGAAACATATGCATTGTATATTCACGCATATGAGGCTTACCCACCATTCATATCCATTTCAGGTTCACCCATCATTGGATGGTTTTGTCATGTTTTGTCCATGGGTAGCGCTTGGAAAGGTCGCTGGATCCGCGTTTCGCCAGCTCCAGAGAAGGCAAAAAAAGCTGTTCTCACTGGCCTTTGAGTGGCATAGAAATCATATTTTTTGCTGGGTGGAGCTTTAGTCATTGGATTGGGTTAAGGGAAAATTTACAGGAAACCCCTATATTTCATAGGAAAATCCATGGTTTCCTGTAAATTTTCCCTTAACCCAATCCAATGGTTTAGTTATCGATTATTTGGATAAATTGATATAAATTGAAAAGTATCACGACCACACCGCGACGTGGTTGGCATGATGGGAAATGTAGGTGTAAATATCCCAAAATGCCCGTGTTTCAGGTTTGTGACGTATGGTAGTTTACACACATCTATTGCATCATATGAGTTCATCCTAGGATGCTGAAACGCCTTGGGATTTCACAAATACCGGGAGGAAAGTCGCAAAGGGTTGCTATTTCATACGGAAAGTAGTGGGTTTATGCGAACTGGTTTGTTGGGAATCATTCAGTATACAGTGAACGGAGAAAGAAGATCAACCAACCAGTAAAAGCGGAAAAACTGATGATAGAAGGTTATGCACACTGCTTATGACCTTGAGAATCGCCCATTCGGAAAGTATTTTTCGCCCACTTTCCACGGCAAGATCGCATTGTTGGTTGGAGGGAGCATAATCCCTCTTGATCTCCCTGTCTTTGCTTGGTTTTTGTTGAACAAACACCAACAAAAGCTTCAAAAACTTAGTTTTCGTCATGTTTTGTTGGTGTTCAAAGCTTATTCCCTCTGTTTGATCAGGAGAGTTGCTGGGTGATTTGGCACAGGCCTTTGAGAGTCTGGATGCCTAGCGCGCACTCAAACGGGCTCCTGGATCACAGGGACAAGCGGTAAACCAGTTGAAAGGGTCACCAATATATGTGTCGTGGTCAAGTTAGTTGGATTTAACATAAAACTGATTGGTGACCAATATAAAACATGATTTAACATGATCACCTTTTAACATAAAACATATCACCTTTTAACATGATTTAACCATAAAACATGGTGATTGATTTGCATACGTTAGTTGGGTTCATTGCATTTAACCCAATAAATATCCATGTTTATAACCATTATATATATATATTATAATGGTTAAATCATGTGAAATCCAGTGAAAGGGGATATGAATGGGGATATAGTGGGGATATACAACCAACTCCAATCAGAAATTGGATATACCCTGATTGGGAATTAAACCACACATTTCATGGGGATCAAATGGGGAATATGACAGTGACATGATGGATAAATGCTGGATCTAACGGTGATATTTTTTTTGGGGATCTAGTGATGATTCAATGGATGACGAGTGGGTGATACAGTGAGGATATAACGTGTATATACATGACATATAGTTGGGACAGGCAGAAAATGCATTGGAGTGACCCCTCACTGCGACGTCATGACATGCCCAAATGGCCAAACTGTTTTTGTGCCTGAATTAGCTATGACATGATTCATGATGTTGAAGATGGGCAACAGGTTTACCATGGCTTACCCAGTCACTTAGAGATTACTCCTTAGGTATCAGACGTTCCCCCCTTGTTCGATCCACCGGATCTCCGCCGGAGACAGCGACGTGGACGCCTTTGTGGAGAAGCTCTCGGATTTTGATGTCTGGATGCTCAAGGGATGAGCCACAGATGATGACCTCCCCAATGATGTTTGGGCTTACTATCTATAGATATCGAAAGGGGAGGCCCTATCATCAATAGATTTTATCTGTAGATATCTATAGGTATCAACAACCACCTATAGATATCTATAGATAAAATCCCGAGTTTTGGGTGGTAAGATCATGAAATGCTCATTTAAGTTTTTGGTCGTTCAACCGGTTACCCTCTGGTGTAGGCATGGCTGGGAAATCCCCATGGCCTGGCCAGTGAGGTTTTTAAATAGGAAATCGAACTACATGATGGATTTTCCAGCAAGCCATGTTTGATTACCAGGGGGTATAACGGGCTTATCAACAACCAACAACCACTGATAAGGGTTTATGGACCAGCTACTTTTGACGAATGGATTTTGCAGCTTTGTGGGCTATGTGATGATATGTAAAGAATGCAAGATGAGAATATACCATTGGTATCAACATGGGAAAAAACATGCGGCACAGTTTGTGAATGTGTGTGTGTGTAATATTATTATATGTTGATATGCAATATGGCCAAAGAACAAGCTGATTGTGGTATTAGAATGTCATAAATGTAGGGAACCAGAATACGTCATTGATGATATATGTATATGATTACTATATATATATATATTAATATATTGTTATTTATGTGTAGAATATGTATATTTTACCTGATATCAATGATGACCTTTGTGGGATTTCAGCTATTCTGCCGAGTTTCACAGGTAAATTCCAGTCTCCTTGAGAAGATTTGTGAGAAGGGTCTTCCAACCATCTTCCTGCCAGGTCCCAACAATGGTTCACCTTGTTGAACGGTTGTCAAGCACCTTCAACCCAGACCAAGGGCTTATTCAGCCCCCATCATATATGTTTGGCCAATTTCCAAACTGCTTTCAGTGTTCCGTGCCTACTATGACTCAGATGGGTGTGGTAGCGAAATCGGGGAATGGCCTAAGAAATGGCCATTGAAGATATTGAAGCATAGGCAGAATGAAGTTGTCAACCATCAATCATTGGATTGGTTGAAAGGAAAATTGACGGGAAATCCATTTCAAATGGGAAAGCCCATGCTATGGTTGCCTGCAGACTTTCGCTTAGATCATATCAAGGAATCAAATTTGGTCGCATTCCCACCAACTTTCAGAAGAGCTCTGGTAAGTAAGTTTAGCAGTTTGCCACGGAAAATCACCACGTTTTATAGTTAAATCATAGTTCAATGGGCCATTTTCCATAGCCATCATCCCGTCACCCCGTCCGCACGGACTGATTTGTGTGCCTCCAAGAGACTTAGATGTCTCCCAACATCTGGGGAAACCAGGACTGGTAGTTTGGTACAACTCAACCTGCTGCTACCAATGCGAGGTATATACCATAACCCATAGATATATACATATATATAATATATACATATATATATATATATGTATTATACATATGAACCAGCTAACAAATTGTGGATATTTAAGATTGGTAGGTAGAAATCCAGTGCTAGAGTCTTACGACCCAGCCTTTGTAGGTTGTGTCCACAATTCTGCTGTTGCAGTGACATGTTGGTCGGGATTCAACATCCATATTGATTGTTTGAGGTGGCACTGGCTACCATCCAATATCCAGTGGGTATACAACCAACGAAAATTCCAGCACCAATGAAATCAGAGCGGTATCACTGTCACAGAGAGCAGAATCTGCTTTTTCTGGTTGTCATTTAGACAAAACTTTCTGAATGATTGACTACCTGTAATCGTTTACCGTTTCATTTCAGAATACAAGATGTCTGACCAGAAATGACCTAAACAATTATGCGAGTGGCATTGAAGGGTACCCATGAAAATATGTTTCGTTGTGGTTGACACATCCATCTATTCGACCATTGCAACACCGTTGAAACACCTGATCCCAGTTGGCGGTACGATGAGGCCATCAAGCCTCTCGATGCCTGGAAGACGGAGTTCTTGGTGAAGGCAGAAAGTGCAGTACATTGGTTCTGTTGGGAGCTATGGATGGGGAGTATCCGAAAAAATGAAAAAAGAACATAGAAGAAAATAGACAATGGGGAGCCAGTTGGAGCTTCGAAGTTGACAGCTTCACCTGACCTTTTTGCGGGGAAGGAGTGACTGTTTCACCGGTCCTGTGAAGAGGGAACATGTTTGGTAGTTTGGAATTCCAGCACCTCGCTAATTATTCATCTAAACAACCAATCGTGAGCTGTCACAAGTTGATAGATGAAACCACTGTGACATGTCCGTTTGGATTCTCTTGTTGGAAAACTTGATGTCCAGTCTCCGGTTTGATGTCCATCTCTCTCCTGCTCCTCCTATCTATGTCCAGTGTGTAGCCTTTAGATGGCCAAAGTTTTGGTATATGTTTTTTCTATCAGGTTAATAGGGCCCTGTTTTGATGGTCTTGAGTTATTTGAAACCCTGTCATTGTTGAGCAGGAAGGATCTCATGGCATGTTCTTCCTTTCCCCTATTACTCATCCACCCAAAAAGCTTGATTTAGTACTAGTATGACTAGTATGCAACAGTATCCAATATGCTCATTTTGGGGTCAGTCCACTTGAAAACGTTTGATTTAAAAAGAGACAGCTTGAAAGAAAGAAAGAAAGAAAGAAAGAAAGAAAGAAAGCATGTTCTCAATACAATCAAAAATTGGTGGTATACCCAAGTTTCTTGTATGTATACATGATATGTGTATATGTATTTGTGTCTATGGATATATATATATATAAAGATATTATATATGAATATAGATATGTACACACCGAAATAGATACCACAAGACACTATTCAATCAAATTCAACATATCAAGACATATTGACTGATATTCTTTGCAGTTGAATTTGTCGGGGCTTTCTCACTGACCCATTCTGGGTTCCTATGATCCCTCGAGCTGATTCCTTGGTTCTACAGGTGAAAGAACATTTGCAGCCTTCACAGGCAAGTGCCACCGCAGCCCTGGGCTCAGCGAATGCGCTGCAGACGAGAACCGCTGGATTTGAGGAAATTACCCTCTGGTTATGACTAACATAGCCATGGAAAATGGCTTATTTTGGATGATTTTCCCATTAAAACCTCCATTTATAGGGGATTTTCCATGGCTATGTTGAATAACCAGAGGGTAATTACCTGGTTTTCAATTCACACCCAGATTTTGGTGAGGTTTAGGATGATTCTGTGACTTTTGTTGTGATCGCCCAGCTGACAATCGACCTTTTTGGCCAAGTTTCATTTTTCATGGTTCGCCATGGCAGGGCAGGGGGATCTCATTTGTTTGAAACGAACATTGAAATGGAGAGATTGCAAAAGCAAATCTGGTAATACAGCTCACCTAATCCAGTGATCCTGGCTGTCAAGTCCTTGGATCATGAGTCCGTGGCTTCCAGGCTGCAAAAGTGGGGGTAAAACACTGCATAGGTCACATACTTGGCTGATCTCGGATGTGTATCCCAGCTGGTACAGTAACTGGGTAAGAACCATGGCCCAGCTATGCCCAGTTGCAAAAGGGACAAGCCCCTCTTACGAGGGTTCTTACTAAGTTCCTACCTATGGTAATTATATCCTCACATATCCCCGGAATTCCTGATGTTAACAAATTTCACAACGTTTGTATAAGAAGGTTTATGGGTATAACATAAGCCCCAGCTTGCAATGAGGAAGACACCAAGTGTCTACGGGATTAGCCATTGGCCAGTAATTAGTATCCATTCTGTTCGATTATATATGTCTGTTTCTGGTGGTTTACCCCCTTTGTGCGGTAGCTGATGACCCCATTGTGGATGGTGATGCACATCTCTGCTAAGGAGGTTGACCTTTCCTAAGTGCCGCCGTGTCGCCATCGCACATGTGCGGTTCCGAAGGGCAGAGCAGGTCGCATCGTGAACCGCCGGTGCGTGCGCGAAAACACGGAGAGCTGCATGGATTGGGTATGACGGGGTATGGATATGTATGGATCATATACAGCAACCCCCAAGAGATAGATTTTGGCAAAATCCGATTCTAAAACCATTCCAATTTTCATTTTAATCTCTTTGTAGGAGTCACTGTAGATGATGTGAGCATTTGCATGTTGATTGTAAGAGTTTGGAAGACTGCCATTTTGGGAGGTGAGTTTGCTTCAAATCAGTGTGCCCAAAAGAGTACAAAAGACTCTATTTGCATGCTTTGTGCTGCAGGTTTAGCTTGCTGAGCGAGTGTTTAGTTGCTTTCGCCTTCGCTACTTCGCTTGAAAACTGTCAGGTTCCCTTTACACACTACAGTCAGTCTGCCTATGTTTCTCTGTTGGGAGTAACATCACTCTTTCCTGACTAAATTGTGATTCTTAGAGTCAAAACACAGGGGAATTCTGCAGACGTGCAGCTTGGTTGTTGAATGATCTCTGCCACCAAGTGGTGGTTCCGCATGCGATTGATTCAGGCTCAAGCCAACAAAACTCAGCCATAGACATCTACTCCCCAGGACCCACTGATCATGAAGGTAAAACTCCAAGAGCCAAGCACCTGAGCACGGCGACGTGAAGGGATTTGACCTATGACCTTGCCATTTCTAGAGATTCGATCTTCGCCTCGCCCAGCGTCCGGCAGGGCCCGCCTTGCAGGATTCGACAGAAGGTCACCACCAGCGACCATCCTTTAGCCACCACAAATAGGCGAAGAGAAAGCTGTAAAATTGAGGGGCTTGGTCCAACTCTATCAAAACAGAAGTTTGTTTGAAACAAAATGAATGATGCTTGATCTTCATCTACCGCATTTTCAGACACACCCAAATGGTGATCGAAATCCAACAATTCACCGGTGCTCAAGACATCACCGGGTCGTTGCCCTGGTGGATGGCTGTAGCAAGTTGCGCTGCAAGAATCTTTGGTTGGCGCCCCAGCAAGCTACCCCAGCGCCTATTTTCGAGAGGATGTGCTACCTGCTTAGCTCATCTTGGCTGAGAAACATGCACCTAAAGTTTGGCAAAATAACCAAGAATGTTCAAAAAAACATACTATGAGGATCTATGAAGAATACGGCCTCTGTGGAATATGTTACTTCAGCTCCTCTCACCACAGGGTGAACTACCTGGCAGCCGTTTTTCCCTCAGCTACTGGGACTTCACTGGAATGATGGTTGGGATATGGTTGAACTACCATTTTCATCCATTTTCATCCATTTTCATCCATTTTCCCTAGTTCTGTGGCTTTGTTTTGGGCCTATGAAAACTGCGACACATGAGATACCATTAGACATCCCGCTGGCCATGTTCCCAAAGTAGCGTAGAAAACCCATGCCTTGCTTTTGATGGGGATCCTTGGCCTATCTCAGTCCGCCTTTGGCCGAGGTGATGCAGGCGGAGCGCAAGATACGGTACTATGAAACCGACATCACCGGAATAAACGTTTCAGATTTCTATGGCAGTGAGGAATCCCTCCGTGAGAAATGGTTGTTCGGCGAAAGCAGTATTTCTTTCTGATTCTTTCAGTCTTTCAGATTCCACATGTTTATACATTGTTTCCAGTAGATATGTTCTTTGCTCTTCCGATCATGGTATTTAGGTTTAGGCCTCCAGAAAAAAATCTCTCCGCCAACAACGTCCAGGAACTGCAGATCGTTGAGGGCAGCCAGCACCGCGACTTTGCAGACATCGCCTGGGTGCTCGGGGTTCTCCATCGCTGAATCAGTGCTGAGTGCCGCAGAGTGGTTGTTGAAACGCATGGATGTCGCTTACGAACTGGGTAATAACATATGTAATAACCATAGCAGTACCCACCTAGTCATGGGTATACAGCGGTATACATGGGTTGTAGATGGGTTGAATATGGTTAGATTCTAACCGTGTATTTGACTGGGACGCACCCCCTAGTGGGGGGAGAAGATCCACCACTGGATTCTGGAGCACCAAGTTAGAGACACACCCATTTGAGATGGCATATCACTGGAGTGAAGACATCCATTTGGAAACAATATATAGATGTATATAGAGTGTTCATAACCCTACTAGTAGATGTTATATGATCCTTTATCAGGATAAGAAGTGTTTTGTTTCCTTAGAGTTTAATCCCTTGCAAGCACAACACGTGCCTCTATTGACATGTTTGCCCAGTGAATGGTCTATGGTCCATTCATACGTGGATAAGAACCATATTGTGAAACCCGGCCCTTACCCAACAAAAAAAAACAAACTGGTAATGGACAAGCCACATTTTGTAATAGATATCATGTGCAAATGAATAGAATAGAGTTCCATTGCCATGTTCGATTTCCAGAAGGGGAAGGTGTGTCCAACCAATTGATTTGCTTGGACCATTGCTGGGTTCCTTGGATAGTCTTGAAATAAGTCTCCTATCCATTCTCACTTGGTGCTTCGAATATGATGACCGTGGAATTGGAAAGTAAATTCCCGTGTTTTCCTTGGTTCACTATGCGGAATTGATGGTTTTTTTTCCAACTTTGAAACCACGGGGGGTTCATAAAATAGTCTGATTTTGGATGATTTGGGGCACCCCCATTTCAGGAAACCTCCATATGTCAATGTTGTGATTTTTTTGAATCTCCATGGCTGTCTTGTCTGAGTTGGTCGTTTCAACCCCGGTTCGGATCGCGAGGTCTGGCAGATCACGGAACGCGGTACTTGCAATGAGTTTGCTACTGGCCTGACAGCTGACGGTGACCATGGCTGGGTCTGAACATGGGGACCCCAAAATGGAAAACCTTTGGAAAAGCTATGGAAAAGCCATGGAAAACCATGAGAAGATATTTAAAGTATGGGTGGAATGGGTGGAATGGCAATTTTTCCTCAAGTGTTTAGACAAAGCCTTGTTCCGTTGATTTGTGTCGATCCTGTTTGATACATCGGGTGTTGAACCCAATCACAAACCTCATCTAATTTTAGCTTCTAGAAATTGGGAGGTTAGAGAGAGGGTTACCCACTGTGATGGGCCCTAGTTATAAATGCAGTTGTGCAGTGTTCAGTGAAATGGGGTGAACAAGACAAGGGAGTCACCCACTTGGAAGTGGAAATAGGACCCATCATTTCTCCGTTGATCAAAAAATCATATTGTCAAGAACAGACGGTCAGACGCCATGTTTTTGTCCATGGAATCCCCAAGGTCGCCCCAACTGCGGCTCAGGATTTCCCAGCTCAACAGCTGGATGGCTGGTAAGGGGAAGCATCCCAAAGTGACTTAAACATCTCAGGTTTGTGAAGTACGATGTATTCCCTATGGATCCAAGCACCTCTCGAGAAGGTACTTCACCCCTCAAATCATATCTACACTTCCTGAGAAGGTACTTGGATCCATAGGGACTATGACTATAACATTGTTTCAGCCAGAAAATTCCATGGAGGGTCAGAAACTGGGTCACACTGTCACACCATAAAAAATTGGTCATCTACAAATTTTGGTTCAAGATGATATTCCACAGACATATTATAATAAGAAGAGTCTTGCGGTTCTATTCAATGTGGTTCCCCCCACAGTTTTAGGTTGGTTTCTAGTTAAACCCCATCCTATAATACCCCCGAAACAGATAGGAAAATAATTTCCAGAAAAATAATGCTAAATTAATCTAAATTACTCTTCTATCATCTTCTATCCTTTTGGGGGTTACTGTAGAGATATTTACCCAAAAATTGTCAACCGATAAAGAATCAAACATGAACTGGGAATCCCATTCTCAACCAAGCAGTAGAATGAAATGGGGATGAATCTAAAGCTGTTGTATCATATTTGGCAAGGATGAACCTCCTTTTACCAACTGTTTTAGGCTTCACCCGGGGATTCCACGGGTTTTGGACCCGCAGCCAAATGACAGAGGGCTTTGAACCAAGCTCATTGGCGCAGTGTTCGAAACTCTCTGTCATTCCATGAAATACTGACTGGTAAATAACGAGATTCCCAGTTTATGGATGATCCCCGATATATGCAGGGCAGTAAGTAGAATCCCCCAAACAAATCAACCAACAGGGCGACTTGTCACGCAGCTCAATTCATCCTGGCGCCATCGAAGATTCTAAGGTCGTCAGATACGACTGCGGGCATTCGCTGCGCGCGGAAATCTGTGTTCCAGCCATCCCCAGCACCAAGGACGGCCCGCACGGCGGTAGGACGGCGGTGATGATTTATAGGGTGTCAATGAAAAGAAACATTGTGGTGGTTTCCATAAACGGGGGTACCCCAAAATGGATGGTTTATGATGGAAAATCCTATCTTAAGATTGATGATTTGGAGGCATCCCCATTTTAGGAAACCTCCATATAATATGTTTTTTTGTCGTATTTTTGTTGTTGGGAAAAAATGATAGGTGATGTTTTGTCGATTGCTGATGGTTGGATTCTTCCGACCCCTTGGGGGAATCCCTCTAAACAAAGCAGTGTAATGGGATGCGATAGGGTCATGTGGTCAACCCAGTCAACCCAATCCAAAAAAAGGCTAAACATGGAGTATGAGTTGGATACCCTAGAGGTGTAATTGGAATAGTATGCATCATCAAGAAATGGGAATATGAAATGGGATGTTTCGGGCATCAACCAATGGGATACTGTATGATGAGGTTATGGGATGATCAAGCAAAGATCATGGTAATCCGAAAGCATATCCCATCCCCATGGACTTTCCAGAAATGAATGAATCCCCAATTTCCAGGTCTACGGCATTGGCTTGTTGGTGTGAAGGAAAATGTCAAACCGAGTGAACCAGATGTCTTTAGCATGAAACATCCCATGTTGGGGCCCGAAAGTTTTAGAATCTAGAATCTGTTGATGTTATTTGCGGGGAAACTACCAGCCGCTTGGGCCGGTTGGGATACGATTTGGGATGGCGATAGTGTGAGACTACAGTATTGAAATAGACCCCGTTTGCTTTGAATGTCTTCATGTTCTACAAATATTTGGGATCATGAATCTAAGTGGCAAGGGTTTTTCTTTGAGTACAGTAATTTGAAACCACCGATTAGAATCTAGAAGTCATGTTGTCAAGGAGGGTGCACCAAAAGCAAATATCCTTTAGAACTGTTCTTACCATTTAATTTTTCCTTGCATGTTGAATAAAGTCAATGTATCCAGAAGTCATCACACTTTCCGTATGTATACACATGAGCACTTGTTGTTTGTTTGTTGTATAGCCGCTGGAAAAATCAGATGGCGGCAGAGCGTTGATGTGTTGAAAAAACACCGCAGGAGTATGGGAGTCATCCCACCGAGAGACTTCGTTACGCGCAACATGCCTTGCACGCAGGGTGACCCAGGGACCAACACCAGGACGTCGTGAGTGGAGATGTTGGATGAAGCGGTGTGACCCGTAACGAAGTTTGGGATCCATTTTGCATGCAGATTTTGAGAAACATGTGTGTGTGTGTGTTGATGTATTTAATATTACACCTTTGTGGCCTTTAGTGAATACCTAAAACGAAGAGACACTAAAGATTTCAATTGCAGGGTTTGAATCCTGGCTTTGGTGTTGAAAATCGATCCAGACAATCCAGATGTCATTTCCGGTTGAGGAGTCGCAACACGCCCTCTGCTTTTCAGGTGCTGACGCGCAATCCCGCAGCACTCCAGGTGGGCGAGAGATGGTCAGCAGGGAAAATGAGTCAGTCAAGAAGTATCAAATGGTGGCATGGACAGAAAGCCTACAGAGTGGGTCCCCCCAATTACAAGTTGATATAATTTGGATCGGATCAGCAGAAGTGGTGATTTAGCTGGATTTGACCAATAATAATAGAGGTTCAATGGTGCCCCCGTTTTTTCTAGTGTACCCCTATTGACTATTTATACCTACAATAAGCCTAAGTGAAATGAGAGTTATTTGCACCAACTTAGGTAACAAACTGGGGCACCACCTTGTATCAAATGGTAGGGTCAGTGAAGCCTAGTCACTAGCTTTGGGGTTTGGACCAAAGGCACGGGCTCAACTTCACCCTAGTGTTCAATGTGGTTGCTACAATGGAGGAATAAGCCCAATCTGAAAGAAAGCAAGGGTGTCTTCTTTTCCCAGGTTGGGTTGATCCTCAAATGACACGAGTTTCTGAATCCATGGCTTTTTCCGATATTTACAAATGGAGGTTTCATAAAATAGGGTAACCCCCAAATCATCCATTTTAATAGGATTTTCCATTATAAACCATCCATTTTTGGGTACCCCCATTTTAGGAAACCCCCAAATGAGCACGCACAGTGCTGGGTCCCAAAAATAGACATATAGTATGCCTTCCTGCCATTGTCATGGTGATATAAAGTCCTGTCTTTAGCGGGAATCAGTATTCCGTACACCCATTTAATGTTAGATATCCCCATATCAATTGAGAACCATCAATTCATGACTAGATCCAAAACTAAATCAGAGGTTCCTTTGGGATGTATTTTATATTATACAGGGCAAAAGGATGCAAAAGGGTAAGATTATTGGAATTGGGGTAGATATATTATGATATATTATGATATACAAGTAGTTCCCGGGCAAGCCGGGGTCGGAAGTTTCAAAAATTGAAACACCTATAGCTTATAGAACTGAACAGAGCCTGGGCCTATAGGATGCA